>NW_021026509.1:720044-760011 GCF_004153795.1 Camellia sinensis
GCAGTATATGCTTGATGTTCTTGTTGGCGGCCTCAACCGCTCCATTGGTCTGCGGCCGGTATGTGGATGACTTATGAAAAGCCACATTGTATTTTTCCAACAAGTCTATCACTTCCTTCTTGAAGTGGGAACCGTTATCTGAAATTATCTCGTTTGGGACCTCGTAACGACAGATGATGTTGTTTCTGATAAACTTCGCGACGTGTGAAGCCTTCAACACCACATAAGATTGGGCCTCGACCCACTTTGTAAAGTAATCTATCGCTACCAGGATAAACTCATGCCCATTCGATCCTTTCGGGGTAACAGCCCCGATCACATCGATTCCCCAAACTGAAAACAGCCATGGGGACGCCATGTTGTATAGCTTTGACGGCGGGATGTTCATGCGATTTGCATGGATCTGGCATTTGTGGCATCGCCGAACAAAGCCGATGCAGTCCTCTTCCATGGTAGACCAGTAGTAGCCCTGTCTGAGGATCTTTCTGGCCAGCATTACCCCATTCATGTGTGCCCCGCATTCTCCTCCGTGGATGGCCTCCATCAGGCACTTCGACTCTTCAGCTTCTACACAGAGCTTATGCATTCCCAGATGACCTCTCTTATACAGCTTACCTCCGCAGATGATGAACTGAACAGCCATTCTTCTGATTGCCCTTTTATCCTTGGCATTTGCCCCTGGTGGATACGCCTCCTTCTCCAAGAAGTTCCAAATGTCGTAATACCAGGGGTTTTCGTCCTGAACTTCGTCTATGGCAGCGATTGATTCATACGCAGGCACAAACTTCTGAACAATACTGACTGGACGCATCCGGACTCCGGACGGGATGTCTATCATGGAAGATAGAGTTGCTAGTGAATCTGCGAACCTGTTGTTCTCTCTTGCTAGGTGGGTGAATTTTAGTTTCTCAAACCGAGGAATTAACAAATCCAAGGTCTGGCGGTAAATTATCATCTTTTCCTCTTTGACTTTCCAGTCTCCTTTTGCTTGAGACACAACAAGGTTCGAGTCCCCAATGACGTCCAACTGTCTTGCCCCTAGTTCTAGGGCTGCTTCTAGGCCGGCAATACATGCCTCATATTCTGCTACATTGTTCGAGACTTTGAACCGGAGTTTGGATACTAAAGGGATACGGGAATCGTCCGGCGCTATCAGCAACACTCCTATCCCATACCCGTACTGGTTTGACGCTCCGTCAAAGTACATCGTCCAAGTTGCATCTTCGACGTGCAGAATGGCTTCATCTGGGAACAGGTACTCAACCGCATCCCCTTCAACTGGGTGGTCGGCAAGAAACTCCGCTACCACTCTTCCTTTTACTGACTTGCGTGTTACATACTTCAGATCAAATTCAGAAAGCAACAGCAGCCAACGAGCTAGCCTACCTGTAAGTGCCGGTTTCTCGAAAAGATATTTGATGGGATCCAAGCGTGAAACCAACATTACAGAGTGAGCTAACAGGTAGTGCCACAGCTTCCTGGTAGCCCATACCAAGGCCAAACAAGCCTTCTCCAGCGGAGTGTAGCGGGTGTCGTAATCCAGCATCTTCTTGCTCAGATAGTAGATGGCCCTTTCCACTTTGTCCTCTGACTCTTGTGCGAGCATACAGCCCATGGTAGTCTCAGTTACTAGAAGGTACAATATCAACGATTTCCCCGGCTCTGGTGGTGACAACACGGGCGGGTTCTGTAAATATTCTTTGATCTGTTCAAAAGCTGCTTGACATCGGCTGTCCCATTGGAATTTCTTTCCTTTCTTCAGAAGACCAAAAAGAGGTTCACAAGTCAAGGTTAGTTTTGAAATAAACCGTCTTATGAATTGCACTTTACCTAGAAAGCCTCGCACCTCCTTTTCAGTCATTGGTGGTGGCATTTTTAAGATGGCCTTGATTTTGGAAGGGTCGACTTCGATGCCCCTTTGTGTAATCAGAAACCCTAGTATTTTTCCCACTGTAACACCGAATGTACACTTCTGAGGATTCAACTGCGGCCGAAACTCTCTGATCCTTTGAAAGAACTTTTGTAAGGCGGTGTAGTGGCCCTCTCTTTCTTTGGACTTGACAATCATGTCGTCCACGTACACCTCAACCTCTTTATGGATCATATCATGCAATATTGTGGTCGCTGCCCGTTGATAAGTAGCTCCAGCATTCTTCAACCCAAATGGCATCACTCTGTAGCAATATGTACCCCACGGGGTAGTGAATACAGTCTTCTCCCGATCTTGGGGTGCCATTACTATCTGATTATAGCCTGAGAAGCCATCCATAGAAAGCAAAGCATGCCCCGCCGTGAAATCTACCAATTCATCAATGTGTGGCAAGGGAAAGTCGTCCTTTGGGCTGGCCCTGTTCAAATCTCTGAAGTCTACACATACCCGAATTCTGCCATCCTTCTTCGGCATCGGAACAATGTTGGCCAACCAAGTCGGGTATTCGGATACCAGCAGGAAGCCTGCATCGATTTGCTTGGTGACCTCTTTCTTGATTTTAATGGCCCAATCAGGGCGGATCCTTCTGAGCTTTTGCTTAATCGGTCAGGCCTCGGGGTCAAGAGGGATCCGGTGCTGTACAATCTCAGGATTGATTCTAGGCATGTCTTCGTAGGACCATGTGAAAACATCTTTGAAATCTTTTAATAAAGCGACTAGGCGCTCGCGTTCATCCGAAAACAACGTGGACCCGATCTGGACTAGCTGCGGGTCCTTCTCAGTACCAACATTCACAGTAGTGATTTCGTCCATTAAGGGTTTAACAAATCTTTCCTGCTCTTGATCAATTAATCGTTGCAAAACCGGAGGAATTTCTTCCTCGTTGTTTTCAGCAAAATTTTGAAAATCCTGATTTAAGCAATAAATCAGAGGCACAGAAAAATACTCAGAAACCACATCCACATCATTCTCATTAAATACTTCCAAGCTGTCCGATTCTTCTGTTACAACAGACTCAAAAGAGAAAGAAAATGATGACCTAGACAGGACTGTGGCATCCGGGTTATCACCCCCAGGAATACCGGACTCAGACTCAGTCGAGCTAGAACCTGATTCCGACTCACAAGACTCGGTGGAATCAAATTCCGGCTCACTACCTGACCCGGTGCTGCTGGACAAAAATCCTTCCTTGTACTACCAAGTGAGAGAGGGTGCGATGGATGCATCCAAAATAGTCGATGGTAGGCCCGCAGCCGTTTCATCCCCGATCATGCATACCGAGGAGTTATCCCCCAAGCACTTCTGTTCGATCGGAGGATCTGAAAGTAGACATGCCAGCGCTACCCCCATTTCATTTTTAGCGTCCTCAGACTGCGCTTCCTTACTCTCCTCAACCTCAGCTGATAGATCTGTCTGTCCTTTGGCAGTGTCATCCTTAGGTAGCTGCAGGTCAAAGAAAATCTCAAACCCCGGTACGCGCTTCTTCTCCGCGTTAAGCCACGGCTCTGGGAAGCCACAGAACGGAAAGTCCTCCCCCTCCCGGACGAAGCGTCCATTTAGGGTACCTTGAATGGGCCGGTACATTAAGTCAAAGGGCTTTCCCATCTGTTTCGCTCTGCCTCTTCCGGCCATTTCCTTTCCCTTCCTCACCCAATCCTCTTTGGTGGGTAGATAACCCAATCCAAAGGTATGAGGGTTGTGTGGGACTTCGGCCAATGCCGCGATGCCTTTCCGGCCGCTTCTTCCCAATCCCATCCCGGGGATGTGTTGGAGTTTGTTCATGAGATAGACTGCTTGAGCACTAATGTATATCCCTTCATTGGCTGCCATGATGTTCTGTCCAACCTGAGCCTTAGCTAGGGTGAAACCTAATATGAACACATCCTCCATGCCATGCTCGATTTCTAGAACAGGCGTGGATACCTCCGGCGGCGGATGAATCGATGAATTTCCGAAGACGATGGCTACTCCCTTCCCATAGGGGTATTTCACCACTTGATGTAGGGTGGAGGAGACTGCCTTTACCTGATGCAGCCACGGCTGCCCCAAAAGCAGGTTGAAAGTTGCAGGAACCTCCAAGACATGGAAATCTATCTCATGCTGTCCCGACCCAACCTTTGTTTGAATCTTAACCGTTCCCATTACTTCCCGGCTTGTGTTGTCATATGCCCGAATCACCTGGGCTGTTGGCACAAAATCCGCGATTTTCAAACCGATCGCATATGCTGTCCTTGCCGGGCAGACGTTGATGGCGGACCCTGTGTCAACAAGGACCACCGATATCCATTTATTCCTACACTCCACAAAGATGTAGAGTGGCTTATTATGGTTTGCCCCCTCGGGTGGTAATTCCTTGTCGGAAAATGTCAGCATCGGGGTAGCTCTTCCAGGAAAAACCAATCCGACCAACTACTCCGGCATAATCTCTATCGAAAGTTTGGCCTTGTCCATGGCTGAAAGGACAGCCTGCCTATGTACTCGAGAAGCCATAAGTAGCCCCCAGATGGAGATGTCTACTTGTATCTTCTTCAATTGTCTTAATACGACCTCATCCTCGAGTTGCTTTTCTTTTTGTTTCTCTGCCTCCCTATCCTTTCCAGATGCCTCTGGCTGTTCTAGGTGTGGAGGCTTGAAATACCGTCCACTCCTAGTCATGTGATCGACTTCGCCAACATACCAGGTATCATCTGGTTGGTTACCCCCCCAGTCTTCGTCTGTGTGGGCAAGACATAGATCATCGTCCTCCCACCACATTCCATCTGCAGCTGACAGGCACCTATTCGGTTCTGGCATGACTGTTCTCATACTCGCAATACTTTCTATCCCTATGCTCGCGGCATTCTCCATTTCTGTGCTCACAGCAGTCTCAGTCCCCACATGGGCTTTTGCCTTCCTGATTCTCTCGGAATCTTCAAACCTTTCCTGTTCTGACTGTGTCAATGGAATCGACTGTTTAATAATCCCCGTACTCGAAATGCTCCAATCCCGAGCGAAATTCTTGACACCAGCGCTCTCCGGCGATGCACTCTGTTCTTCGACCCTCCCGGCTGTTACTGACATTCCTACCCCTGCCGGGCCTTGTTCTGGCTGAAACTCTCCTACCATATCTGGCTGATCGTCCAACCATCCCGTGGCCTCTGTCGATTCCTCATAATCGAACCAGTTGACGGCTGAGTCTCCTGGATCTTAGTTACTGTAAAACTGGAGCTTGGCGAGGTCCTCTTCCACAGCCGTTAAATCATCTGTTCCTCGCCCCAGACTGTCCCCTTGGATCACACACAGCTCTCCTCCTGCTGGAAATTCCACATCTGGTCCATTCCGGCCTATTGGTGAAATGTAGTCACTCGGACTATATGTCTTTTCAACACAGCTCCTAGATTCCGCAGACTCTAGCTCAACAATCCTCTTCTCCTTTGGGACCTCCTCTCTCTTGTCCTCGGCAGCCACTACCGCTGGCTTGGGTTGAATTATGG
The DNA here is from genome assembly GCF_004153795.1 of Camellia sinensis. Taxonomy (NCBI): domain Eukaryota; kingdom Viridiplantae; phylum Streptophyta; class Magnoliopsida; order Ericales; family Theaceae; genus Camellia; species Camellia sinensis. Next base: position 725,448 of record NW_021026509.1, read on the forward strand.
AGATGTCCATCATGCACAAGTCGGTGCAATCGGGAAGGAACACCTCCGGCTTAGGCAGGTGGGAAGGAGTGATATAGATGCTAGGGTCGTAAGGCATGACCCCAGCTTGGATGAAGTTGACTCTTTTGGGCGGTGGAGCTTGGTTATGTGTGGGGAGAGGGTTCGTAGTAACATTGGGTTTCTCAGGAGGCAAAATCACCCCATTATCAATGAGATCTTGAATCTCATGACGTAATCGGAAACACAGATCGGTGTCATGACCGTGCTGTTGGTGAAATGCACAATACTTGGCTAGATTGTGGGCAGCGGGGAGTCTTTCTGGTAAGGGCCGCGGCTCTAGGGGCTTCAGATGCCCTTTTCTGATTAAAACCCCCAAAGCTTTGGACAGGGGCATATAAAGCGGAGCGAAGGTTCTGGTGTTTTTGGGAGGGTATTTAGATGTTTGTGGGTTGCTTCCGGACGCACCGGAGAATGGTGCGGCTGCCATAGTTCTCGGGGGAGGGTTGGTGGTGACCATACTCACTTCGGAGGTCCTGGTAGTTGTAGCGCCACTCGGGCCTGCGTTAGTGTTATGATTGAAAGTTCTGCGGGGTTGCTCCCGATCATTATCAATCAAGCCTTGCTTTAAGGCATCCTCAATCTGCACCCCCATTTCATGTAAATCAGAAAAGGTCGGGAAGGGGAGTACAATAATCTTTTGCATCAACTTCGGCTGAAGATTGCGCACAATCATCCGAATCTGGTCTTTGTCCGTGGGCCTTATGGTCATCATCGAAGCCTTAGCCCGCCATCTGGTTATGAATTCTGAGAAGCTCTCTTTGGGTTCTTGCCTCATTGTCTCGAGATCCCGGGTCGTAATCTCGATTTGTGTATTGTATGAGTACTACAAGATGAAGGCCTCAGCATCTTGTCCCAACTTCTCTTGACGTCATCCTCCAATTTGGCATACCATATGGCCGCTACACCCGACAGAGTCCGGCCAAATAGAGACAGCTTCTGCAGTCTAGTGAGGCCCATTGGCCTTAGGATGCCTGAAAACAGTCGCAGGTGCACCATGGGATCCCCGGATCCGTCAAAACGATCAATTTGTGGCATCTTAAACCGATCTGGCTGCGTCGGTATACCCATCCTCAATGTCCGAAATGGACTTCACACCTTGAGATTTCTTGAACAGCTTTTCAAGCTTGCTCATTTTTAATGCCATGGGGTCCACCTCGGACTCGAAGTGAGAATCCAGTTGATTGATAGGAGTGGGTGCCTTGGATAGTTGAGGTAGAATCGGGGGCGGAGCCGGCCCCGTTGGGATGTCTGTATCTTCTTGGACATTCCGGGCATTCGGTGTTTCTTCGGGTATCGGAACCCTTAGTGGGGGAGGGACTTGCTGTGAAGCAGATGCTCCGGTTTGCTGCTGCAACCTTACGATTAACTCTGCTTGTTCATTCATAACTGTGGCCTGCTGTTTGGCGAACTATGCCTGTCGGACAGCATCCTGCTACATCACTTTCATGCTTTCTTGGAGTTGGCGCACCATCTCCTCTAAACTAGCCACACTGTTTTGTTCTGACTGAATTATCAGTATATGTTCCCTCTCTGTAGGTGAAACAGGACCCTGATCTCTACTGAACTCAGGTGGGGTAGATAAGGCCCTCTGAACTGACTGCTGTACTGATGCCTTCTGCCTAACGGTCCTCCGTCTAGTAACCGGGGGTAGAGAGTGGTACACTGGTTGTCCGTCTACCAGATCCTCAGATCGATGGAGTCGACGACCTCTAGTCCAGAGTGCTTGGGGAATATCTACCGGGTTGGAAGCAATTGTGCTAAACTACCTAGCAAAAAGATAAATAAAGCAATAAATAACCAGACGATTAGATAGCATAACGGCGTAAAAAAAATAAACACATACAACGCACGGTTGGGTATTCATAATACACAATTGGTAAGTCGAACACACTGTTACTCGATACTGATCATTGTTCCCCGAAATTACTGTCCCCAAAATCAAACTTGATATCCGCGGATAACCGATTCCTCAACAATACTGATACTCGGGCCTAATACTCAATCTTGCAAACTGATATGTACGTTCCTGTAGAGATACACTCTAAAGCACATAGCAAGTAAAGAGAGCCAAAACACCCCTATGTTGGGGTAAGGTTTCCCTGTCCTATTTTGTCAGGAGCTAGGGCTTCACTATGCACGCAGCAGTTTTCAAACAACCTAACATCGGGTAAGCAGCCTGTCCTAACTTGGAATGGTCACCATGGATCCGAATATGCACTAGGTCGAATGGTCGAAAAGGTTGCCCCGGTAAAATCGGGGTTTGTGTTCCCATACTGTCAGAGCCCATAACCGGTCAGCCTTATGGTCATGCCTTGACATGACAAGCCTCCGGCAAACCGTTCAGGAATGGCAGATGGCAAACACTGTGTCCTAGGCGCACCAATGCACATGCAATGCAAAGAGACACATAAATGGAATCAAAATAGGATATCACGAGTTCGAGTCAAGCTCTCTAAAATCCCCAGCAGAGTCGCCAGAAACTGTAGACGCCCGCCCGTGGGCCTCACTACTACAGTTCGGACTCGATTCGTGTCACGGTTCTTAATCTGAACCAAAGATTCCAAATCCGGCAAATTGTTTTGAAAAATAGATTTTTAGGAAGAAGTGCCAAACATGGACTGCTTTGCCAAATACAGAGTCGCCACCTAAATATTTTATTTTTGGGGGGGGGATTTAGGAAACCCTGACTCGGTGCCAAAGGCCACGTGTCCGTCATCACCAAAGTTGCCTCGGCTCGGGAACTTGGGTACGATTGGGGAAGGTCAGCTATGAGCACCCCCTCTCGCCCGATTTGAAGATCGGCCTCTACTAACCGTGATATCTTTTTTTGAAAACGTTATGTGTTCTTATACCGGTTATTAGCCTAGAATTACTATGTTATGCGCACAGCACAAAAGTATAGACTAGATTGCCTAATTTGGGAATAAGCATTGCATATCCGTTTGTTTTGAAAAAATGTTTTGAAATTTGCTACTCGCAAGTAGGCTAAAACACAGATTTCAATGAGCCATTCCAACTCAGACAATCCAACCTTCACCCACAGGCATTCAAGCAGTTATATCACATAAGCAGCTAGCCTCATGGTAATCATGTTATCATGGCAACACTCACACGCATGCGGTATGCTAAAGCATAAATGCTTACCGAGTACTCCGAGCCAAAACAAAAACTAGTTAGTAATCATATGCATGATCCTAGTTCATATTAAGATGACTAATACAACACATGCAAGATGCGACTAAGATAGGCTCGGCTAATACACAATGACATGCAAAATGCTACAACTATCACATATTCAATTTAGAATTGAAATACAAATGCAGTTTAGAATGATGCGCCGAGCCTGGTGCATGCGAGACAAATGTATGAATGCACGCATGCATAGCATAAGGTATGCTAATTTAAATATGCCTTAGTCTACCATCATAAGCGGATAAATAAAAGGGAAGAAAGACGTGGGGTTGGAAGACATACACACACTCACGCACACTTATTACATAATTTCCCTCACTCGGAGGGTCTAAATAAAATATTACAGTCCGAATAAATAATACATTAATTATTACAGAATCTCTAATTAATTAACAGAATGAATGCAAAAAGAAAGGTGGCCACAGCCCCCGCCTCGGGATGCGCGAATGATGCATGCTCGAACCCGTCTCGCCCGGAAAGTCCGTACCATACCACTGCCGCCTCTGTTTGCACTGCCCTGCTTCTCTGAAAAATGCCAAAGTTCTGGGACAGGTCCTCTGAACACTGTGGAACACCATCGGCTGGAGGAAATGTCCACCGGCCATTGAAAATATCCATCGGCTTCTGATGAAGTAATCGGCCATTTACCAATGGCCGGTCGGCACTCTATACTGCCGGTTGGCCAAAGATCCCTGCAGAATCTGGTTTTTGACAGCAACAAGGACAGACAGTGTATGGCATGGAATTTCAAGCAAGTATATGCATGGCTACTCTTCCAGTCATGTAACGGACTCAAGGGAGTATGACCCTTGACCCTCGGGCTATCAATTGTGCATTTGATGCATGATAGCCTAAGGAGCCAAGGTTGCAATTCAATGTAAAAAAGCATGCAACACACAAATGAGGACCAAGATCCTATCATGCCAAAGTCGAGGGCCTCGGTGACCGAAGGTTGAGGTATGTTTTGTCACTCGAAGTGCAAACACCCCTCATCCTTCAGGTTTGGTTTGACACCCCAAACCAAACAATGTAATGCATGTATGCACTTGTGATTCAAGTTATGCAACATGAGGCTAAGATGAAAAACATGTCAAATATGATGCAACCTATCATGTTAAGTATGCAAAGTGCTAATCATATGAGATGCAAATGTAATACAAACATGGACAAGTATGCCCTAAGGCTAGCATGGGACAACATGTAATGAGCCAAGCAAGCAACAAGCATATGATAAGCATGTAATGGTGGACTTAAAACCATAAATGGCAGACCTCAACCTTGCCATAAACAGTGGCCAAAACTGTCCAAAAAAGTGGACAAACACCGAATGCAAACAAGCATGCCAATAGGCCCAAGGACTAAGGCACAGGGTGGAGCACTTTGCTACCACTAACAAGGCCACTCATGGCATGAACTAAGCAACAAAAAAAAAGGTTTTTAACATGTGAAATGAGTCCCCGCGGCCCCATGATATGGCAGCCCAAATGCTTAAGCATGGTAGCATACAGGACTGAAACATGATATTAAATGATGTCGAATGATGATAACAAGCTTATGCTAAGCATGTTGGTGACCCATACAACCAAGGCTTGCAAGCCAAAATGCAAAGCAACCCTATCAAGCATGCCAAACATGACAAAATCAGTGGCCAACAGACTTTAAGCATGACAAAATATGGCCAAGAACTTCACAAAGCAAAACCAAAACAAGCGGATATGCTAGGCTAAACACATAGCACACTTCTAGGCAAGATGGAGAATTACAAAGCAAGTATAAAATGCATGCTAAGGGCTAACAAACCACCATTGGACAGAGATATAATATGACCCAAAACACCCAAAAAACTTCTGAAATGGGACAAAAAATGATCAAGCATGCATGTTCCCCTTTTAAGCCAAAACAAGGGTAAAAGAAAGACAAAGGGGAGAGTGGTGTCCCTCCCCTACACAAGACTTCAAAATCACTCCATCACCACTGAAAATCCACTGGATTTCAGTGGTGAGAAGACCAACACAACAAAGTAAACAAAGCTTAAAGAAAAGGGCACCAAAATAGGCCAAAAGAGGCCTAAGGGGAGGAGTTCGACCCCCAATGCCAAAACACCCTTAATGAAAGATGTTAAGCACAAAAATACAAGACTTTTTCATGTTAAACACAAAGCCTAAATCAACATGCAAGATAGGTAGAAAACTAGTGCAACATTGGGGAAACTAAAACAAGTGTCTCACCCTTGAAGAAGCCTTGAAGAACAAATGATCCAGCCACTCTCTACTGATCAAAATTAGTCCAAAACCTCAACAAACAACCCTCAATGCCTCTCAATCTCGGAGCAAGGTGTAATGGTGTGTGTTTTGGTGCAAAAGTAAGGTCAAAATGCACTTTTAGGCTTCCAAACACACCTTAAGGATGAGAGAGGGGGAGATATAGAGAGAGAGGATAACATATCAGATGTATAGATATAGAAGCTCTGATTTTTGATTAAAAAGCTCCAACCTTTGACAAAGGGAGAGGGTGAGTGCTTATATAGGCAAAGGGCCAAGACTTAAGCTTCTCAAGGAAGCTAAAGGAAAGGGGCAAAGGGTGCAAAGGAGCCTTGGCTTCTTGGAGATGCTAAAACAGCTGGCCAAGCTTCTTGGTTCAAAGGTTCACACCAGCCGAAAACCGCACGGGGAGGAGTGATGGTGCATTCCAGCTGGCACAGCTGGTATGCACCATGCCTCAAGGGTGCCAAGGAGTCACATCGGCCAGCAAACGGGGTCGTCGGCAAAATAAAGTGCCGGCCGGCCAAATATTGTACCGACCGGCCATTCATTTTAAGAAATCATGGCCGGTCGCACCCCTAAACAGCCGGTGATGCTAGGGGAAGGCCGGTGGAATGTGGGGATGGCCAACAAGCCATTCCCCGCCCTTTAAGGCAAAAACAAAAGTGTTTGGTGCCAAAACCAAACACGGAACAGCCGAGTTCGGAGATCCTGAGGCAAGGCGCGTAGCCGAGACCTCCGGGAACTCCAAACGAACACAAACATGGATGATCACCGGGTGTTCAAATGGTGACATCCAAGTCTTGAGGACGGTCAAAAATGGGGTGTCTACAGATGGCACGCACTATTTTGAGTGATGTGCAATTGCTGTTTACTTTACTTTCTGACTTGCGTATTGGGTTAGTTTTGTTATGTTGTATTCAGTCAGTCAGGTCTGTCTTGTTGTATCGAGCCAATCCTGTTGCTTTGCAGTCAGGTGATTTCGGGGGTGTTACTTCGGACATCACTATCTTGATTTGTGTTTGTCTTTTACACCCTTTCTTTTGTGTCTATTCCGGCCTTTGAGCGAGTTGTGCCAGAAGACCTGAATAAACAGCAGTGACTTTCACGCTTTTGTGTTTGTTTCTGCCCTGAGCTAGTTATGCCAGAAGATTTGAATGAAACGGGAGTCCTTTTTACCTAGTTTTCTGTGCCTTGAGATCATTGCATTGACCTAAGTTTTTCAAAACTTTTTGAACACTGGTGAAAACAAAGAGGAAGGAATTCCTCAGGATTTGGAAAAATTTGATCAATTGAGAGAAAGAGAGGCGTGTTAAGCCCTTAATGAATGAGATCATGTTTGTTAATGTGAGTACTGGGAAGGATCCTGGCTTGATCCAAATTGGTTCTACATTGTCTTCAGTGCGAGCGACTAGTCGCTTTCTTAAAAGATTTCAAAAAATGTTTTGCGCGATCTTGCGAAGACTTGTGTGGAACCACTCTTGCGATTGTGTAGCATAGGATGACTCTCGGCCTCGAGACTGAACCCCTTTTGCTTTCAAACCTTGAACTTGGATCTAGAATGTTCAACGGTCAATGACAATAGGAGGCCCGCCAGGCCAGATTTGAAGCAACCCTTAGACTAGGAGCAAGAAGATCAGATGTGATCAAAGGAAGCTTGCAAAGCTGGATGAGAAGCAGCCCTTGAACTAGGGGAGAAAAATGTTAGATGTGCTAGAAGAGTCAAAAATTTGGACATTTCTCAAGTTAACGAAGATTGGCTAGAACGCCAAATCCCAGAAGGGAGGAAAGAAGAAAGTTTTTGCTGAAGGACAATTGAGTTCCTATCCACAACACTAGGGGCAAATTCAGCCCCCATTGGATTGACTTCTACATCATCAGCGAACAACAGCCATTCTCCTGGATTCAGATGGCTTCGAGATCCTAAAACCATTCGACACAGATACGTTACACTTTTCTACCCATGAGAGGCTCGCTGGGCTGAAAACCCGGAAGGGCAAACCAGGCAAAAGTTAGAGCAAAGAAAAGAACAAAAAAAAAAAAAAAAAAAAAAAAAAAAAAAAAAAAAAAAAAAAAGAAGAAAAGAAATGAAATGAAATGAAAAGAAATGAAAAGAATTGAAAAGAAAAGAAGAACAGAGATCACAAGGTTGAAAACCCGGAAGGGCGGCCTTGGCAAAAGTTATAGCGTAAAAGGAGAGGTTAATACACGAGTGTACCGTAACCCGGAACTACGTCAGGCTTGATTCCCATCTTTGGGATACGTAGGCAACTTCATTTTGAAGTCCAGCCATAAACACTTCCAAATCGATTGTGTCAATGTAATGGTTCTGATCATCTTTGTCTTCTCTGTATCCGAGAGTTCGGTTGTGATCGTCACTTTGAGGACTGATTACAGTGTGTTGTGGTACCATTCAGACAAGGGGCAACTTTCCGTTGCCATGCAGTGCCATTTAGACAAGGGGGCAATTTTCCATTGTTTTGGATTTGAGGTTGTGCATCTCAAGAGTAAATTCTGTGTTGATCGAGCAGTGGCCATTGTTAAAAACATGTTTAGAGAATTTTTAATGAGGTTGACTAGTTTTCTCAAAAATTGCTCCATTTTTCTAAAACTGGACCATTTCTTGGCCCCAAAAAAGAAAATTTTCAGTGCTCACAGCCTGACTTGCATGATTGTAAATCAAAAAATCGAACAAGCATGTTAATCTAACTCTCGTGTTGCTCAAAATTGTTTTAGTAGAAAGCCAAAACAAAAAATGGTCAAAATGATGAACTAGTTGAGTCAGGCTTCCTGTCTTTTCCCCGTCATCAACGTACTTGCCAGAAAGGGCACCCTGTGAGCCCACTACTTTTGAGCTGATGAAAATGATTGAAGATCTTCAAAGAATTGTGGCAGATCTGGCCTTTGGGATATTGGCTCCGTCATCGACCATATCGCATGCCAGGAATTTCATGCCAAAAGGCTCCTTGATCTTGGGGCAAGCGACAATTGAAAAGGGCCAACCTGAAGCAATCTTAGATCTGGGTGTTGGCGTGTCACCAACAGCTGGGCTTCACTCTGATATAGTGACCCAATCCCTTGGCAAAGTGGAGGCTAGTGGTAAGAACAAGGTAGGGGCGGGCATTGGTCCCCATGAACACCTTCAGTGGGTTGTTGAGGCTTTGATAGCCGAGGGACTGAACAAGCAGCAAGTGCTCGCAGTTGTTGCAAAGACTGTGGATGACACTTTTGCCACTCAAGTTGGGGGCAGTCTGAATCAAGGGGCAAGCTGAGACAAGGGATGTTGTACCAGAAACACCCCTTTCAACTCCAATCCTACACTCGGAAGAGATCATCAAAAGTCAGCACCTGCCGACCCTTTCACCAGTACATCCGATACAACCAGCTCACAACCTGCAAAATACCAACCTCGGGGCCAGAGGGAGTTCACTCCACTGTACATGTCTCTGTCAACGACCCTGAGGGTCTTGATAAAAAAGGGGCATCTGAAGGCCCTGGAGCCACGACCATTACCGAATAAACTTCCTCTCTTCCACAACCCGGCTAAGTATTGTGCCTTTCTTCAACAAGCCGGCCATTACACTGACATGTGTTTTTGTCTTCGCCACGAAATACAAGATCTGATTGATAAAGAGGTCATTGTCGCGCCAGGTCCTGCAAAGTCTATCGACACTAGGTCAGTGAACTTGGGAGATAATGTGATCATTTGATCGGGGGATGAACTAGCTGCCGATGGCGCTCATTTACTTCGGATGTGGAGATGGCACGCACAGTTTTGAGTGATGTGCAATTACTGTTTAGTTTACTTTCTGACTTGGGTATTGGGTTAGTTTTGTTATGTTGTATTGAGTCAGTCGGGTCGGTCTTGTTGTATCGAGTCAATCCTGTTGCGTTGCAGTTAGGTGATTTCGGGGGTGTTACCTTGGACATCACTGTCTTGTTTTGTGTTTGTCTTCTACACCCTTTCTTTTGTGTCTGTTCCTGCCTTTGAGCGAGTTGCGCCAGAAGATCTGAATGAAACAGTAGTGATTTTCACGCTTTTGTGTTTGTTTCTGCCCTGAGCTAGTTATGCCAGAAGATTTGAATGAAACGGCAGTGCTTTTTACCTACTTTTCTGTGCCTTGAGATCATTGCATTGACCTAAGTTTTTCAAAACTTTTTGAACACTGGTGAAAACAAAGAGGAAGGAATTCCTTGGAATTTGGAAAAATTTGATCAATTGAGAGAAAGAGAGGCGTGTTATGCCCTTAATGAATGAGATCATGTTTGTTAATGTGAGTACTGGGAAGGATCCTGGCTTGATCCAAATTGGTTCTACATTGTCTTCAGTGCGAGCGACTAGTCGCTTTCTTAAAAGATTTCAAAAAATGTTTTGGGCGATCTTGCGAAGACCTGTGTGGAATCACTCTTGAGATTGTGCAGCATAGGATCGTTCTCGACCTCGAGACTCAGCCCCTTTTGCTTTCAAACCTTGAACTTGGATCCAGAATGTTCAACGGTCAATGACAATAGGAGGCCCGCCAGGCCAGATTTGAAGCAACCCTTAGACTAGGGGCAAGAAGATCAGATGTGATCAAAGGAAGCTTGCAAAGCTGGATGAGAAGCAGCCCTTGAACTAGGGGAAAAAAATGTCAGATGTGCTAGAAGAGTCAAAAATTGGGACATTTCTCAAGTTAACGAAGAATGGCAAGAATGCCAAATCCCAGAAGGGAGGAAAGAAGAAAGTTTTTGCTAAAGGACAATTGAGTTCCTATCCACAACACTAGGGGCAAATTCAGCCCCCATTGGATTGACTTCTACATCATCAGCGAACAACAGCCATTCTCCTAGATTCAGATGGTTTCTAGATCCTAAAACTATTCGACATGGACAGGTTACACTTTTCTACCCATGAGAGGCTCGCTGGGCCGAAAACCCGGAAGGGCAACCCAGGCAAAAGTTAGAGCAAAGAAAAGAACAAAAAAAAAAATGAAGAAAAGAAAAGAAATGAAATGAAAAGAAACGAAATAAATTGAAAAGAAAAACAAGAACAGAGCTCACAAGGTTGAAAACCCGGAAGGGCGGCCTTAGCAAAAGTTAGAGCGTAAAATGAGAGGTTAATACAGGAGTGTACCTTAACCTGGAACTACGTTAGGCTTGATTCCCATCTTTGGGATACGTAGGCAACTTCATTCTGAAGTCCAGCCATAAACACTTCCAAATCGATTGTGTCCATGTAATGGTTCTGATCATCTTTGTCTTCTCTGTATCCGAGAGTTCAGTTGTGATCATCACTTTGAGGACTGATTACAGTGTGTTGTGCTACCATTCAGACAAGGGGCAACTTTCCATTGCCATGCAGTGCCATTTAGACAAGGGGGCAATTTTTCATTGTTTTGGATTTGAGGTTGCCCATCCCAAGAGTAAATTCTGTGTTGGTTGAGCAGTGGCCATTGGTAAAAACAAGTTTTGAGAATTTTTAATGAGGTTGACTAGTTTTCTCAAAAATTGCTCCATTTTCCCAAAACTAGACCATTTCTTGGACCCAAAAAAGGAAAATTTTCAGTGCTCATAGCCTGACTTGCATGATTTTAAGTCAAAAAATCGAATAAGCATGTTAATATAACTCTCATGTTGGTCAAAATTGTTTTAGTAGAAAACCAAAACAAAAAATGGTCAAAATGATGAACTAGGGGCACAGTTGAGTCAGGCTTCCTATCTTTTCCCCGTCGTCAACGTACTTGCCAGAAAGGGCACCATGTGAGCCCACTACTTTTGAGCTGATGAAAATGATTGAAGATCTTCAAAGAACTGTGGCAGATCTAGCCTTTGGGATATGGGTTCCGTCATCGACCATATCGCATGCCAGGAATTTCATGCCAAAAGGCTCCTTGATCTTGGGGCAAGCGACAATTGAAAAGGGCCAACCTGAAGCCATCTCAGATCTGGGTGTTGGTGTGTCACCAACAGCTGGGCTTCGCTCTGATATAGTGACCCAATCCCTTGACAAAGTAAAGGCTAGTGGTAAGAACAAGGTAGGGGCAGGCATTGGTCACCATGAACACCTTTAGTGGGCTGTAGAGGCTTTGAAAGCCGAGGGACTGAACAAGCAGCAAGTGCTCGCAGTTGTTGCAAAGACTGTCGATGACACTTTTGCCACTCAAGTTGGGGGCAGTCTGAGTCAAGGGGCAAGCTGAGACGAAGGATGTTGTACCAGAAACACCCCTTTCAGCTCCAATCCTACACTCGGAAAAGATCATCAAAAGTCAGCACCTGCCGACCCTTTCGCCAGTACATCCGACACAACCAGCTCACAACCTGCCAAATACCCACCTTGGGGCCAGTGGGAGTTCACTCCACTGTACATGTCTCTGTCAACGACCCTGAGGGTCTTGATAAAAAAAGGGGCATCTGAAGCCCCTGGAGCCACGTCCATTACCGAATAAACTTCATCTCTTCCACAACCCGGCTAAGTATTGTGCCTTTCATCAACAAGCCGGCCATTACACTGACATGTGTTTTCGTCTTCACCACGAAATACAAGATCTGATTGATAAAGAGGTCATCGTCGCGTCAGGTCCTGCAAAGTCTATCGACACTAGGTCAGTGAACTTGGGAGATAATGTGATCATTTGATCGGGGGATGAACCAGCTGCCGATGGCGCTCATTTTACTCTGGATGTGGGGATGGCACGCACTATTTTTAGTGATGTGCAATTGCTGTTTAGTTTACTTTCTGACTTTGGTATTGGGTTAGTTTTGTTATGTTGTATTCAGTCAGTCGGGTCTGTCTTGTTGTATCGAGTCAATCCTGTTGCGTTGCAGTCAGGTGATTTCGGGGGTGTTACCTCGGACATCACTATCTTGTTTTGTGTTTGTCTTTTATACCCTTTCTTTTGTGTCTGTTCCTGCCTTTGAGTGAGTTGCGCCAGAAGACCTGAATGAAACAGCAGTGATTTTCATGCTTTTGTGTTTGTTTCTGCCCTGAGCTAGTTATGCCAGAAGATTTGAATGAAACGGCAGTGCTTTTTACCTACTTTTCTATGCCTTGAGATCATTGCATTGACCTAAGTTTTTCAAAACTTTTTGAACACTGGTGAAAACAAAGAGGAAGGAATTCCTCGGGATTTGGAAAAATTTGATCAATTAAGAGAAAGAGAGGCGTGTTAAGCCCTTAATGAATGAGATCATGTTTGTTAATGTGAGTACTGGGAAGGATCTTGGCTTGATCCAAATTGGTTCTACATTGTCTTCAGTGCGAGTGACTAGTCGCTTTCTTAAAAGATTTCAAAAAATGTTTTGCGCGATCTTGCGAAGACCAGTGTGGAATCACTCTTGAGATTGTGCAGCATAGGATCACTCTCGGCCTCGAGACTCAACCTCTTTTGCTTTCAAACCTTGAACTTGGATCCAGAATGTTCAATGGTCAATCACAATAGGAGGCCCGCCTGGCCAGATTTGAAGCAACCCTTAGACTAGGGGCAAGAAGATCAGATGTGATCAAAGGAAGCTTGCAAAGCTGGATGAGAAGCAGCCCTTGAACTAGGGGAAAAAAATGTCAGATGTGCTAGAAGAGTCAAAATTTGGGACATTTATCAAGTTAACGAAGATTGGCAAGAATGCCAAATCCCAGAAGGGAGGAAAGAAGAAAGTTTTTGCTGAAGGACAATTGAGTTCCTATTCACAACACTAGGGGAAAATTCAGGCCCCATTGGATTGACTTCTACATCATCAGCGAACAATAGCCATTCTCCTAGATTCAGATAGCTTCGAGATCCTAAAACCATTCGACGTGGACAGGTTACACTTTTCTACCCATGAGAGGCTCGCTGGGCCGAAAACCCGAAAGGGCAACCCAGGCAAAAGTTAGAGCGAAGAAAAGAACAAAAAAAAAAGAAGAAAAGAAAAGAAATGAAATGAAAAGAAACGAAAATAATTAAAAAGAAACGAAGAACAGAGCTCACAAGGTTGAAAACCCGGAAGGGCGGCCTTGGAAAAAGTTAGAGCGTAAAAGGAGAGGTTAATACACGAGTGTACCTTAACCCGGAACTACGTCAGGCTTGATTCCCATCTTTGGGATACGTAGGCAACTTCATTCTGAAGTCTAGCGATAAACATTTCCAAATCGATTGTGTCCATGTAATGGTTCTGATCATCTTTGTCTTCTCTGTATCCGAGAGTTTGGTTGTGATCGTCACTTTGAGGACTGATTACAGTGTGTTGTGGTACCATTCAGACAAGGGGCAACTTTCTGTTGCCATGCAGTGCCATTTAGACAAGGGGGCAATTTTCCATTGTTTTGGATTTGAGGTTGTGCATCTCAAGAGTAAATTCTGTGTTGGTCGAGCAGCGGCCATTTGTAAAAACAAGTTTTGAGAATTTTTAATGAGGTTGACTAGTTTTCTCGAAAATTGCTCCATTTTTCCAAAACTGGACCATTTCTTGGACCCAAAAAAAGAAAATTTTCCGTGCTCATAGCCTGACTTGCATGATTTTAAATCAAAAAATCGAACAAGCATGTTAATCTAACTCTCATGTTGGTCAAAATTGTTTTAGTAGAAAGCCAAAACAAAAAATGGTCAAAATGATGAACTAGGGGCAAAGTTGAGTCAGGCTTCCTGTCTTTTCCCCGTCGTCAACGTACTTGCCAGAAAGGGCACCATGTTCACCAAAAAAGGGCACGACTGAAGCAAACAACAAAGGGCTGAAAGCTCTCTCATCCTCCGAGCTGTGAGGTATCAAGTCAAGTGCGAAGCATGAACTGGAAAAGGTGCAGGACATTTCACTCCCTTGTTCGAAAAGGTCTGGTCACATCTGAACTGCCAAGGGCGTCGTCAACCGACGTCAGTTGCAAATTTGCTGCACACCCAATCTTAGCGCAACCCCTCTGTGGAAAAGTTCATTGTTGTGAGTAGAAGAAGAAGAATCTAGCGGAATGCTAGGGGCAAGAGCCCGCAACTTCCTATTTATCCATCAACCACCCAGGGGAGGGATAAAAAAAGAAGAGAGATTGAAGAATAGACAAATGCGCGCTGAGAGAAAAAGTGAGAAAATGGCTTTTTCAGAAAACAAGAGATTGAGTGCCATAGTGATGTGAGAATCACAAATAAGAAAGGGTGGGAAACAATACCCGAAGAAACAGGCTCCTCGTGAACTGAGAGATCCCCCACTGGTGGTACACATCTGAGTGTCGTGTTTGTGTGTTTTTGTTTGTCTCAATTCTTGTTTTGAGTCGTTTCGGGTGTCTATAGATGTGTTTAGGTTGTTTTACCTTGTCTTTCTCTTTGTTGAGTCATTTTGGCTGTGGTCAATCGTAGGCTCAATACCCAGTTTAGAATTCATTTCTTGATTTCATTTCAAAAACAAATCGTTTTGTGCTTAGAGCGCTGTGGCATTCTCCATATTTGTACAAAACAAGATTCTTTATTTCATAAGCTGCAGGGTTCAACCAGGTCATGTGAGAACAGTAGAACAAGGACCTATTTGAAGCTATATAGGTTTCAGACTGCAAAGCAAAAGAAAAGAGGGAAAATTTGGAGCATCTTAGTGTGTTTCAACTCCAGTAAATTCCGAGACTGCATTCCAGGTGCATCTTGTCAGGCCTCGCCTTTCTCTGGAGTATGAGTGTATCTCGACCCCAAACTTAAGCCTGTTTCAAGTCAGGATGGCAATTAAAGCAGCAGTAGATGTTGCCCCTCGCTAGTATGAATAGGGTGTACCCTTTTTAAGCTAAGCGAGTTGCAAAGTCCTCTGAGAGGTAAATCGGAGGCACCAAAGTACATATTTGATGCCCCTTTATTGAATAGAATGTGCATTTTCATATGCATTTCTGTTGTGTACGTGCCGCGCATCGTTCATGATTCTTGCATAGAATATGCTGTCAGTGTAGCATAGAATATGCTTTCAATATTGCATAGAATGTGCTTTCGAAGGTGCATAGAAAATGCTCGTATCTTTTGCATAGAAAATACACTCTTCCATACTTGCATAGAAAATGCTCGTATCTTTCGCATAGAAAATGCACCTCATTTGCATAGAACATGCATTTCATCGCACTTTTTTGTGCACCTTACTTGCATAGAGCATGCATTTTATCGTACTTTTTTGTGCACCTTACTTGCATAGAAGATGCATTTTATCGCATTTCTTCTGTGCACCTTCCTCGCACTATCTTGTGCACTTACACTTTCTATCTCACTCGCACTGTCTTGTGCATCTTGTGGTTGTGTTTCACTCTCAATATCTTGTGCATTGCATTACACTCGCGCTGTTTAGCGCATCGCACTGTTTAGTGCATTTCAAATCACTCGCACTGTTTAGTGCATTTCAAATCACTCGCACTGTTTAGCGTATCGCATTGGGTAGTGCATTTCAAATCACTCGCGTTTTCTTGCCCATCGCACTTTCTCGTGCAGTTTACACTCGCGCTTTCTTGCGCATCGCACTCTTTTGTGTAGTTTACACTCGCGCTTTCTTGCGCATCGCACTATCTTGTGCATTTCATTACATGCTCCCATCTTGCATAGAAAATGATTGTATCTTTTGCATTGAACTTGCATCGTGCAACTATTTTTAGACCTCGGGATGGTGTTTCCAAATGATCGTTTGGCTTCTCGCTTTAAAGACAAAGACTTTGCAATATTCAAGACCAACTGGAAGACCATCAATTTCACACAACGGATCATCACTCATAAGAAGTCCCTTTGCCAATTGGACTCTTTTTATACATGAATTTTCCAAAGAAACTTTAATTAAATCCTACATTGGTGATAATACTATTAAAATCAGGTAGTGATTGAACATATTGCGCTATCATCTAACAATAATCGAATAAAGACCGAAAAAAAATAAAAAATAAAATAATAATAAAATCTAGCCAAATAGTCATGCTTAAATGAAAATACATATTGTTAGTCGTATGTGCCAAGTTCGTTAACATCCGACATCGTTTGACCAATTTAGTGAGTGAACCGGTTCGGAAAAAGATTTTCTAAATAACAAGTTTTCACAAATGGACATTAGGCTCTAGATTCAAAACCGAGAATCAGTTCCTAGTCCCATCTTTTCCTACAATTCATTTCTGTCTAGTTAGTCGTGTGTGTCAAGTTTCATTAACATCCGACGTCATTTGACCATTTTAGTGTGTTAACTGGGTTCAAAAAAAAAGTTCTAAAGGACAAGTTTTCACAAAAGGACAAGCTTTTACAAAGGGACATTAAGCTCTAGATACAAAACCGAGAATTGGTTTCGAGTCCCATCTTTTCCTACAAGTCATTTGTCCCTAATTCATCATCTATGTCAAGTTTTGTTGACATCCGACTCCATTTAACTATTTTAGTGTGTCAACCGGGTTCAAAAAAGAATTTTAAAGGACAAATTTTCACAAACAGACATTAAGATCTAGATTTAAAATCAGGAATCGATTTTGAGCCTCGTCTTTTCCTACAAGTCATTTGTGCTCAGTTCGTCATGTGTGTCAAGTTTCGTTGACTTCCGACACCGTTTGATCATTTTGGTGCGTCAACCAGTTCGAAAAAGAGTTTTAAAGGACAAGTTTTCACAAACAGACATTAGTGGGGTCAAAATGGAAAATATTTCACTGTTAACATATCAATATAGATAGCATTCTTTCAACAAAGTAATGTGTCAAAAACCAAAGGAGAAGCATAAGTACAATAATACCACAAAAAATTAAAAAAAAAATAATAAATAAAAAGAAAAAAGAAAAAGAAAGGAAAGAAAGAAAGGGAAAAAAAAATCCAAATAGCATGAAAGACAAACATGGAAATGGAGATGTATTGAAGATGTGGTTATCTAATGTACTTGGGACTCAAGTTGCAAACAAGATCAATGTGAGTAACTTGCATAAGAATCTCAAATTTGCTAAGTAGTTTGTGAGTAAAGCATAGATAATCCACATTTCCTTACTTTCCTACGTGAATCTTACAGGGATAGTTTTTAGAAGTTTTATCCTGGCTTGCCATTTTCATTTTCAACTAATCATCTTTTTAAAGATGTGACTTGACTTTCATGGTCATCCAAATATTTAAGAATGTTTTGATGAAAATGGAATAAATTTCCCAATCTAATGCATGCAATGCTCACAGTGATAATATCAAACCAACTCCAAAATAAATAAATATATATATGATCAATTATAAAGAAGACCACCTAAATTTCACATAGAATCCAACATGGTGTTATGCTAATGTTGAATGATGCAAACTTATGCAACTAGGTATTTCATAGTGTTCAACTCATTGACATATCCCTGGATAGTGGATTGTAACACCCATGCTGCAATGTCCAATTTTATGAACAATTCTCACATTAGTATAGAATATGTAAACTTATCTCAAACTAATGCAATCTAAATTTAAGGAACCAAGGTATTGGGAAAGAGGCAAAAGATTTTTTAAAAATAAGAAAAGAATGGCCACAAAGTACATGGGTGTAGACATCCCATTTTGACCGCCACCAAGACTTGGGCACTTCATTCCGAACACCCAATGATGAAAGTTACACTGTGTTTTCTTTTGAACTCTTAGCAAAAGAATCCAGATTCAAACTCTAATCCCAACCTTGCACCCTATTTTGACCAAAATGTTTTAGACCTTAAAACAATCTTTTCAAAGCATTTCTTCAAGCATTTCTACAATGTTCCTAGGCTCGCATTCTGATTAAAATGTTTTACCATTTTAGTAAACCGAGCAAGGACATAGTGGATTTGATAGGAAGGAAGGACACTTCTCTGAAAACCTTGTCCCTCCCTCTAACCTGCACTGGTCATACAGTAGTAGCCCAAAGGGTAGCTTTTAGACCCGGCAATGGGTTTTGGGACCCAGCTGGCTTTCATTGGCGATAGGCAATGTATTTGGCAGGCTTTCGCTAGCTGTCCTTTTTTGAAGATATTTCCAACCAATACACCTCAAATTCTATAAATAGACCCTCTCCCTTCAGAATTTAGGGTTAGAAAAAATCTCAAAAGGTTTTTGAGGTTGTATGAGCGTAAAGCATAACCCTTCCTTGCAAAGTTTTTCTTGACCTCCATATCACCTTGAGCCATGCATACACAATACATATACACCATTAGGGCTTGTTCTTGAAGCTTTTTGCTAAAGTTTCACATAATATTTCAGATACTTTAGGGTGTACGGATTGAAGTTTGTTAACTAAGAAGCTTTTTTCTCTTTCCAAGAGGTTAACCTTTGAACTCCATTCAGCATCTTCTCTTTTACTCTTTTACTGCTCATTTCTTGTTATATACTGATTTTTAGAGTTATTTTAGGCTTAAAAATGTGATTGAGCTTTGTCAAAAGTAGGAAGGTTATCTACCCTTCCATAGGCTTGTTCACTAGTTGTAACTCGTTTGTTTCCTTTCATCTTTGCTCTCTTTTTTTCACTTCTTTCAGTTAATTTTTAGCATTTTTTTTAGGTTATTTTTGTGTGATATGAACTGAATATGGGCTTATAAAAGGGTCCTCATTGTCCCCAATACATAACTTCTATGATATGATCAAGTTAAATATGTTTTCTTATCTTCTATGCTTTGAATACTGTATTTGCACTGCTGTAATAGGGTAATAGTCCTCACAGATTCGGTGTGTTTAGGATATAGCCGTCAATCTGTATGAGTTGATCGCTTTACTTTTGTTCTTATAGCTTTCCTTAGCATATTGGAACCTTGTGGTCATGGAAGGTTTAGAACTTAGCCACCATGCCACAAGTTTGATTAACTAGCTGTAAATCTTTCGCTTTCATGATATTGTTGTCTACCTTGAAGCTACGCGACATCTTCCGTGTCAAAAGTGTTGAAAAACTCTTTTCTCGATCATTTTTGAAACATGGAAATGGATGTCTCATCCTTATTCCACGAATAAAAGAGGAGTTGTCAACAATTTTGATGAGTTGTGTGCTTAAGCTTTCATAGTTAGCTTGATTTTTGATTTTTCTCCCTTATTCCCATTGTTGCTCATATAGAGCTCTTTATCAAAAAATGGTGAAAACTCTCTTCTAGTTCCACTTTGAAGCATGGAAGTGGACGTCTCATCCTTATTCCATGAGTAGGAAGATTAGCTTACAACAAATTTTGAGTTGTTCTTTTTGTTTTCTTTTAGTTTTGATTTTGTTCTCTTTGAAGCAAAACAAGAGCTCTTTATGAAAAAGTATTAGAACGTCTCTTCTAGTTTCTTGTGAAGCATGGAAATGGATGTCAATCCATATTCCATGAGTAGGAAGAGGAGTCTCTAATTTCTTTCTTCAATGATGCAACCTCTTGTTTACAAGGCTTTCACCTAAAATGGTCCTCATTAACCTATTCTCTCTAATTTCAGTACTCATTTACTCTTATTCACTATGAGATGTAATAGGTTTGAACCATTTCTTCATTTGAAGTTTCTAGCTTTAATTCTCATTATTTGTTAGTTTTTTTTTCTCATTTTTGTCACTTCTATGATCATCACATGCTATCTTGTGATGTTTGATGGTTTGTGAAGCAAGTCTACCTCTTCCTTGAATATTTCCATGATAGGAAGGAGAAGAAAGGACAAACATCTTTTGGAAACACTTTGTCTACACTATTATTACCTCACTGCACAAAACAGGTGTTTTTGTTGAAATTGAATCATGACCATCCTTTATTAGACCCAGCCAGGCCACATTGTGGTCAAGCCTCAAAGTGAACAAATAAAGTACTATTGTTGGCAAAATAGAGTAGTGGTTGAGGGTTAAATAGAGTAGTTCTACCAAAGGCAGACAAAGCAGTTTCTAGAGGATGTTCTCATTTGTGCACGTGTTTTTCTTGTCCCTTTTTTTTAATAATTATTGTTATTATATTTGCAAATGTAATAATTAGGTAATTATTCATTCAATGATGTAATAATTAGTTGATTAGGCCATTTAGACCCTTTTGTAAGAGGGCAAATTTGTAACACTCGATGTATGTCTTTCAACCTCCATTTCTTTCTTCCTTTTATTTACGCTTACCATAGTTATATAAAGCATCATGTTTTCCTTTATCATTTCCATACTTTGTATCCATTTTTGCATGCATTAAGGTTCAACTCATCATACTTGATGTTGTCATCATTTTCTACTTGACTATGTTCGCTACCTCATGCTTTGAGTTGATTCAAATGTCATGTTAATAGCTGAATCTAGTAGTTGCATTTTGTATGTGTTGCATTTGTCATGTGCATTTTTAGGATCGTGCATTTTTCTAATTGTCTTCTTTTCTTTGGCTTGTCACGGATGAGTACTAGGTAGGCATTTTTTTGCTTTGGGTAATGCTGGAAATACCAAATTTTTTACCAAATGAATGACCAAATGTTTCACATGGGTATGGGGTCCGCAACCAATGCATGATGGATGAGCAATCAGAAACCAATGCGAAATGGATGAGCAGTATGGAGGAACCTGAAGTGGGCAGTGATAAAGAAACAAGAAGATGAGAGACTGAAACCCTGGAAATATGCAAGGGGAAAAATTCGAGAACCAGCCTGCAAGAGATGATTATGTGAAGGAAAGTTAAAGGAAAAAAGGCGTCGAGTCAGGAGAGAGTGATGTCAAAACTGAAGAAAAACCTGGAAGGGAACCTGGGAATAATGAAAAGATGTTAAGAAAACAGTGACATCATTGGGAGATGAAAATTAGGTCAGCCTTAGAAGAGAAGCAGAGTGCTAACAGAGCATCGACTCAGATCAGGAATCGGGAGATCTTTTCAGGAATCTACCTAACCTCGCCATATCAACCAGATAGCAGAAGTCGTGATGTTGGCATGATCTAGGTGAAGCCAGACAATTGCCTATCAATAACTAATGGGGAATGGTGGAAAGACAATGACCTACATTTTGCTTACACCAATAATAGGTGGGTGTAGACCGCCCGAGAACTCCCACTCTACGCGCGAGGGCATGAATCGTTTGTTCTTAGCTACTACAGATCGGACTCGTGTCATGGTTCTGAATCTAATCTCACAAAGTGTATTGTGAGATAGATAAATCACCAAAGAGTCCAAATCTGGCAAATCGTTTTGGAAAATTGATTTTAATAAAGAAGTGACAAACATGGACTGTTTTGCCAGATACAGAGTCGCCACCTAAATGTTTTATTTTGAGGAAATTTAGGAAACCCTAACTTGTGCCTAAGACCACGTGTCCGTCATCACAAAAGTTACCTCAGCTCGGGAACTTGGGTACGAGAGGGGAAGGTCATGCAATGAACACCCCCGCTCGCCCGATCAAAGATCGGCCTTTACTAACATGATATTTTATTTTTGAAAACGCATGCGTTTTTATTCCGATTATTAACCTAGAATTACTACATGATGCATACAGCATACAAGTATAGACTAGATCGCCTAAGTTGGAACAAAACATTTCATGTTCGTTTGTTTGAAAAACGGTTTGAAGTTGCTACTCGCAAGTAGGCTAAGACGTGGATTTTGCCACCCTCAAGTGGGCTCAGAAAACATGATTTTGCCATTCTCAAGTGGGCTTAAAACTCACAGTTTTGATGAATTGTTCTAATTCAAGCAACCCACTCTTCACCCACAGGCATTCATGCCGTTAAACACTTAAGTAGTTAGCCTCATAGCAAGCATGATAACATGGAAACATACACATCTCATGCAGTATGTTAAAGCATAAACACTCACAGCGTACTCCGAGCCAAAACAGAGAACTAGTTAGAAATCATGCATGATCCTAGTTCATGTTGAGATGGCTAATGCAACACATGCAAAAATGCAACTAAGATAGGCTCGGCTATTCTAAGAAGTCATGTGAATGCAACACTTGATACATGTATTCAAATAGGAATTGAAACACAATGCAGTTTGTATGATGCGCCGAGCCTAGTGCATGTAAAACAGATGAATGAATGTAAACATGCTAGCATAAGGATGCTAATTGAAGTATGCCCTAAAACTAACCATCGTAAGCGGTTAAGTAAAAAGGAGAAAGAAGTGGGGGTTCGAAGACATGCATCACACACACACGCGCTTATTACAACAGTTGTACCCTCTCGACGGAGGGTCCGAATAATAAACTAACTAGCTACGCTATGCTAATTAATTATTACACAGCCGAATTGAAACAAATAGCTACACTAAGAAAGTTGAGATATTACACAACAAATCAAATGATTAAATTATACGAACTAATCATGAATACTGAAATGGCCTCGCAATCGATGAAGAGATGCATGCACGGTAGGCTTCGCTCGGAAATCTAATGCCATGCCTCATGTTGCCTCTGTTTGCACACTTCTGTATTGAAAATTGTGCCAACTTCCATAGTGCTTCTGACCCACCTTAGGAACAATCTGAGGGGTGGTCGGCCAAGAGGAATGGCCATCGGCCAAGTGTAGTAGTCATCGGCCAATTTTTATGGCTATCGGCCAGTTTTGATAGTCGATCGGCAGCCTAAGTAGTCGATTGGCCACTGCTTCCTACAAATTCCTCATTTTGTTGCAACAGAGCACTAACAGAGGCACGGAAGTGTATTTACAAGAAAATGTGTGCGCAACTGCACCCCTTATCATGTCTTAAGTTCAAAGGAGTGTAATGCTCGACTCTCGAGCCACCAATCACGCATCTCAATGCATTATGGCCAAAAAGGCCGAGTTGCACAAATCAATATCACAAGAATGCACAAAAGACACAAAAATGCCTTAACCTCTATCATGCTTGATCAAGAGGGTCGGCGATCGAAAAATGAGGCACGTTTCATCAATTCAAGTATGAAACTTCCCTCGTTTCTTGTGTTTGGACGAACATCCTATCCAAACACAATGCAACACAAGTATGTCAAATACAATGTAATGCTACTCAAGCATGCTAAACACAATGCAAACAACAACATGGCATACACAATGCAAATAACAACATAGCATACCTCATGCAATGTAACAACGTGGCATACTCAATGCAATGTAACATGAGCATACACAATGCAAAGAACATGGCATACACAATGCGATGTAACATAGCATACACAATGCAAAGAACGTGGCATACACAATGCGATGTAACAGAGCATACACAATGCAATGAACAACATGGCATACTCAATGCAATGTAACATAAGCATGCAAACAAACATGCTAAATGGACTTAAACCGAATATGGACAGACCTCTGCCATGCCCAAAACAGTGGCCATAATGCTAAAACGAAGGCATCAAAAGCATATACAAGCATGCATGCCAATTGGCTCACCAATTAAGCATAAAAGCACAACTCTCAAGAGTGCTCAAGGAGTGATGAATGTGGAAGTGTATCAACCCCATAGGCACTGAAATTAGGTATGAAATGATGCCAAATCATTCAATCAACACAAGCAAGGCATGCAAGAGTCCTTAAAGCATAAAGCTACCAAAGAGGACTACTCCAGAGACATGCAATACATGGCACAAATGCATGAACCAACCATGGACATAGCTCAAATAGGTCTAAAGAAGGACCAAAACATGCTGAGATGATGGCTCAAAGGCTTAGGCATACATGCATACAAGCTAAGCCATAGACAAGGCAACAAATGCACAACCCTTGAACCACAATTAAAGAGTGATATGCATGAGAATATGACAATGTTACATGCTCTAAATTCAAGTATTAAATGATGCCAAATTATCCAAATAGCTCAAAGATAGCATGCAAGAGGCATCAAAACACAAGGCTAGCAAGGCCAATTACACTACAGCTATGCAATACAGGAAGCATATGGCTAAGGCAACCTAAAACAATCCTAGAACATGTCAAAATGATGCTAAAACATATTTTGACGCTAAAACATGCATGGAAGGATGCCAAAATAAGCTAGCATGGAGGGCATGGAGCATGGAATATGCAAGGCCAAAAGGGAGGATTCCACTACACCTACCAAGACCAAGCATGAGATGGCTTCACCAACAAAAATCAAAGTTATATCATGGCAAAATAACCCCAAAAACATATTGAAATGATAGCTCGCAAGCTTAGGCATGAAGGCATACACAATGACGCATGTTTAAGGCATAAAGGACCAACCTTTCAAAGCATTGAAAGAGTGACAAATGTGAGTGCATGAACATGAAAAATGAACTAAAATCACATAACAAATGATGCCAAATCATGAAAATAGCCCAAGTAATGCATGCTAGTGGACTTGATACACAAAGCTAACAAGCTAGAATGCATTATAGCTATACAAAGCATGGCATGCATGACCAAAACAACACAAATCAGACCTTAAGCATGGTAAAACATGGCCAAAAGCTTCTTGGAGTTAAGCCTAAACATGCTAGAATGATGGTCCAAACACATCATGCATGTTAGGCTATCATGCAAGATTGTACTACAAGTATGTGAAGCATGCAAGATGCTATCAAACCAACCTAAAACAGTGTTGAGGCATGCTAAAATAATGCCAAAAACTTGATGAAATGGAACCAATACATGCTAGAAAAACATGCTACTCTGATGAGCCATCTATACAAGCATGCAAGACACAATGAGAGGGGATGACCCTCTCCTATTTAAGGCCTCAAAACACACTTTCCACCACTAAAATTCCTCTGGAATTCAGTGGTAGAAATGTCATACAAAGACAAAAACAAGAGCCTAAAGTCATGGCTCAAAACAAGGCCAAATAAGGCCCTAGAGAGGGTAGACCACCCCCAACACCAACATGACCTCAAACAATCATTTCAAACACATGAAAATGAAACTTTTAATAGTTAAGAGTTAAGCCAAAATAAGCATGCAAATAAGGCTAAGTAAGCAGTGACCACAAAGTTTAAAAAAGGGTTAGTGACTCACCCTTGTAGAACCACTCCAAAGAGGTAACTCCAGCAACTTTCTGAGCTAAAAACCAAATTTAGAGTTCAAACAAAAATCTCAAGTACGTCAGCAACAAGAGTATGGTGTTTCACTAGGTGCTTTAGTGCAAACGTGTGAAGAAATTACACTTTTGAGCACAAACAAGTGCAAATATAGAGAGAGAGAGGAAATATTGAGAGAGAGTGATATATATCTTGTATATGAATATTTCAGAACCTCTGGAAAGGGAGAGGGGTCTCCCTTCTTATAGAAAATCAAATCTCAAGCTTGTTGAGCAAGCTTGAGACTTGTTTCAATCCCTCCATACATGTGTATGGAGGATGAAATCTGTGCTTACCAGCTGGCACAGCTGGCACAAAAATATCTGCAAAAGTAGGTAAAAAGGTCTCGGCCAAAAGATATGGCCGATTGACCAAAAAGGGTGCCGATCGGCCAAAAAGAGTGCCGATCAGTCACCACTTATGGCCGATGACAAGAAAACAAGGCCGACAAGTACAAGGCTTGGCCGATGGGTTGTAGGGTTGGCCCACAAGCCACCCTCTTCCCTCAGAAGCAAAACCACAAGTCCTTGGTCCACAACCAAGCACAAAACAGACAAGTTGAGAGATCCTAAGGCAAGGCGCGCAGCCGAGACCTTCGGGAACTCAAAACAAACACGAGCATGGATGATCATCGTGTGTTTAAATGATGACATCCAAGTCTTGAGGATGGTCAAAAATGGGGTGTCTACAGTTGCCCTTTTTTGACAGAACTCGAAAGTCATAAGATGACGAGAGTGAATGTCAAAGTCCAGAGACGACCCATTTTTGACGAGGCCGAAGACTTAGACAAGCATACAAGATAACAAAGAGATGCGCCCGCAATCAGGGGCAAGATGCAAATGACATGCACAATGCCGAACATAACTTATGATCATGCAAAGAGAGCTGTGATGAAGCATTTATGCAAAATAAATACAACAGTTAAGCAAGCGAGTAAGAAAGAATAGTCCCACACATTCCAACAGAAAAGATGTAAGAAAATTATGCAATTCTCATTGCGTCTCACACGGAGAAGGCTAAAAGCGACTACCAAGGACACCCGGAGTCTCAAACACAACATCTCTCAGTGTATCATACGCAGGAGAGGAGAAAAGCATCCAAACGCGGCACACGCAAGAGGAGAAAGTGCATAACTGAACACCGAAACGCATCTGAGTGTTCAAAACCGAAGACGTCCTAACGCACCACATGCGAGAGGAGAAGGGTTGCACAAGAAAGTGCGATGCACTAGACAGTGCGAGTACGTCCAAACGCAGCATACGCGAGTGGAGAAGGGTACGTCCAAACGTGACACATACGAGTGGAGAAAGGTTGCACAAGAAAGCGTGATGCACTAAACAGTGCGAATACGTCCAAACGCGGCACACGCGAGTGGAGAAGGGTACGTCCAAACGCGACACATGTGAGTGGAGAAAGGTTGTGCAAGAAAGCACAATGCACTAAACAGTGGGAATACTTCCAAACGCAACACACGCAAGTGGAGAAGGGTATGTCCAAAAGTGACACACGCGAGTGGAGAAAGGTAGCAGTCAAACTGAACCGGAACTTCTCTTGAATGAACCGTACACACAATATCGTCTGGTTTCACCAACTTCTAACAAACCGTACATACAATATCGTACCTGCACAAAAGAGAGATTTTGACAAGTAAAATATAACAGGGGCATATGATCAACGCTATATTAAAATATAATATCAACACAAGATAAACGCGTGCACATATGATGCCGATGGAAATATGCATAGCAATGCAAGTGAAAAGTGCATAACAATGCAAGTGAACAGTGCATAACAATACAAGTAAGGTGCGTGACAACGCAAACAAGGTGTGCATAACAATGTAACATAAGAGTGCGTGACAACGCAAGCAAGGTGTGCATGACAATGCAACAAGTGAGTGCGTGACAACGTGGATGGAGAGGTGCATGACAATGCAACCTTAGGGTGCGTGACAATGCAGATGGAGGGGTGCAAGACAATGCAACCTAAGAGTGCGTGACAACGCGGATGGAGGGGTGCAAGACAATGCAACCTAAGGGTGCGTGACAACGCAGATGGAGGGGTGCAAGACAATGCAACCTAAGAGTGTGTGACAACGCAGATGGAAGGGTGAAAGACAATGCAACCTAAGAGTGCGTGACAACGCGGATGGAGGGGTGCAAGACAATGCAACCTAAGGGTGCGCGACAGCGCGGATGGAGGGGTGCAAGGCAATGCAACCTAAGAATGCGTGACAACGCGGATGGAGGAGTGCAAGACAATGCAACCTAAGAGTGCGTGACAATGCAAGCAAAACGTGCGTGACAACGCAAGTAGTGTGTGGATAACAATGCAGGAGAGATGTGCATAACAATGCGAACAAAACGTGCGTGACAACGCATATAGTGTGTGCATAACAATGCGAGTGAAAAGTGCATGACAATGCAATGAGTTTACGTGACAACACAAGTATGACAATGCAATGAGTTTGCGTGACAATGCAAGTATGATGTGCATGACAATGCAACAGGTATGCTCTATGCAATGTAATGGTGGATACACATTCAATACAACATGCATATGCTATGCAAGTGTAACGATGCTCATATTCAATGTAAGCATGGTAAAGGCATGTTATCCACAATGTTGAGATGCAACTTCAAAACAAGATGAGGCATGCTCAATGTAAGAGTGAAAAGGCGTATAACAAATTCGCGTCTTACAAACATGATAAAACACTCGTAAGGCAAGATATTCAAAAGCAATTCTTGAACAATTCTTGAATCTTGAAATATACAAAAGGATACGAAAAAGGATACACCTCGTGCGTATCGAGCGCCGCACACGGAAGACACGGTTCGAGGTCATCACGAAGGCCGCTTAAGCTTCAAAAGTGTACTTTCTTGCACTTTCTTGAAAGATGAGGGTACCAATCAACAGAAATACCCCAAACAAGGGTAGTGGAGACCCATCGACCACAAGGGGGAGCCATCGGCCATCAAAAGAGCATATCGTCCAACAATTTAGCTGATCGGCCAACAATTTGGCTAATCAACCAAAAGTGGCAGATTCGGGGTAGTTTTTTCCATTTGCTTTGGGTCTTTAAGTATAGGGTTCCAAACCCTATTTCCTTACTTCCTCCAAGCCGAAAACCATTCTCCTCCTTTTCTAGGTTGTTTTCCATCCTTCGATCCGAGCTTTTCCCCAGTTTTCCAAGCTTCCACAACTTTCAATTCGCGAAACCCTTTTCGTTTCAAACACTTTGAACCGATCGAAACGTGATTTTGGTGCCACATTCTTGATTTCCTTCACTTGGGTTTGTTTCCCCCGAGTTAGCCTTGGTTTCCGTTCCTTCTTCCGCACTTCGACCTTTTCTCCTATTTTTCACCCCTCCAGGTTGACTTTTGGCATTCTTACCCATTTTCCATATCCTCGGCCATTTTCTCACTCTTCTCGAGATGGCGGACGATATTCCACGGGGTGGGGCTCCTCCAGAGATAGATATGAATCCCGAGGTCGAGCTCTTGCCTCTTAGTGTTCGGCCTTTTGACTCAGCGACATACCAGCCTGCGATACATGTGCTGCCTCCCGACAGTATTCGCCAGTTCAAGAGCTTCACGCGAGGTACGCCATTGGAGCTCCCGCTACGTGAGCCGGAGTCATACCTTTCTTACGGCGCCGCTGAGGTATACCCTTCCTCTTTACTTTCTGCAATGTAGGTCGTATATCTTGGATAATTGATACTGCCCTTTATCTGATCATCACAAACACATTTGTAGATCACATGCTTAGTTCACCCTGAGCACGTTCATACATGATATCTACGCCAACTCGAACACATGCTCACATACTACATTTTTATCAATTTTGAACACATTCAAACACTGTATTTCTGACACTGCTTCGCATCTGTTTGTCTTGAACATAACGAGATTCCCATGCCTTCCGAGGGTATGGGAATACCATCGCCCAGGGTTGGTACATGGAGTTTCCTGATGAGGTCCGCCAGATCGTCGACGAGGCCGGCTTCGGCATTTTCTGCATGGGACTCTCGCGCCTCACTGCGAGTAGGCCCCTTCTAGGCGCACTAGTGGAGAGGTGGTGGGACACCACCGATTCCTTTCACCTTTCCGCAGCGGGGGAGATGATGATGACTTCTTTCAACTTCTCCATTCTCACTAGCATCGGAGTATGGGGTTATCCGATCCCCTTTAACAACGACACGGGTGAGTGGGATACTACCCAGATGTCCTTGCTCGGCGCTCGCCCACCTCTCTCCTAGCCAGGGTTCGTGAGATACTCGTGGTTCGAGGACTAGTTCAGGGTACAGGCGCTGACGACCCGCGAGGAGGTCGAGCAGTATGCTCGAGGGTTTCTTATGTTCTTGCTGGGCACCACTCTTTTCGCCGACCGGACAAACACAGTTGGCCTCTATTTTCTAAGCGCGCTGGTGGACGTGACCAGGATCCAACGCTATGATTGGGGTGGCACAAGCCTAGCCACATTGTACGGATACATGAGTTCCTCATCTCGCCGTAGCAGACATCTGCTAGGAGGCTACTGGCGAGCCTGGGAGGTACACCTTCCCTTTCTGTTTTATAGTTTTTCCTTACATTATCTGTACACCACACACACTGCATACACGCAATATGCTTTACACTGGCTATACACTGCACGCACTGCACAAGACATTTCACACACTACACGATACACTGCACATCATTCTTCGATTTCTGCTTTATCTGCGTACTGCCCTACTAATAAGCATACTCACTGTTGCCCTATTACATTTTGTAGTTATGGGTGTATGCCTACTTTCCGAGGCTTGCTCTACAGCCAGAGGTAGAGATGCTCCTCGTTGTCCCATATTCTCATCGATACGATGAGAGGTGCGAGCAGAGGCCGTAGGAGTCTTTCCTGTTCTTCTGCAAATACTTTGACACCATAGCCTTAGCAGAGGTATTTCAAACCTTACAGTTCATTTAAGCTTCGCTTTGCATTGTACTTTCAATAGCAGATAACCAACTGTATATCCTGTCATTTGCAGATCACCTGGAAGCCCTGGGTAGTGCTGCCTAATGCAGTGAGAGACCAGTACATGGGTGCTCTGGAGACTGCACGGTTCCGGGTTTTGCTGGAGGGTCCGGTCTGTCGGGCATGGTATTTTGGAGAACGTATCCTGCGTCAGACCCTTGGTTTACCTGAGCAGATAGTCCCGAGGCCACCTCCCATCTATATGAGGCATACAGAGAGGTACACCTCGCAGGAGATGACCGATTTCACGATCGGTTGGGATGCTGAATTCTTCAGAGATGAGGGCGACTACACCGTCTTCATCCAGACTCTCATCTTATACGACCTCTGGCCAGTGCTCGCCGAGTTGAGAGGGAGAGGCCCACAGCACCAGTAGGAGGAGCAGGAGCGTCGAGGGCGACTTAGGCCCGCGACAGGAGTGGTTCCCGGAGGGAACGGAGAGCAGAGTGGCCAGAGCTGCCCACCACCATGACATACCGAGGACAGGGCGTAGAGACTTATCAGATACCCATCGCACCTCCTCCGGCTGATCATGAGCTCGTCGGAGTTCGCGGTTCGACCCCGGTATGTGCTATACTTTTCATTCTGTACAGTCATTTCATTTCAGTTGATATCCCGCAAAATACTAATTACTTCACCACTTTTGCAGGCTTCCATCAAGTACACTGGGCAGGCTCTAGAGTTGTCAGCCTCAGTGATGGGGATGCTACAGAGGAGCATAGACCTGCTGAGCATTTACGGTATCCCGATGAGTTCTTTCAACCTCAGTCCCAAAACTTTGCATAATCTATTCCATACTTATCTGATACATCACATTATCAATACGGTACTTGATACACTGTAGTCACATACCACTCACGACACTAATACACTGTAACTCATATACTGCTCACAGCATTCATACCCTGTAATCATACACTACTCACGGCATTCATACACTGCTCACAGCATCCATACACTGTAATCATACACTGTATTCGATACCATACTCGACTTCGCATATCATAACTAATGCATTTGCCTATTGTTCTTTTCAGGCCCCATTCCAGATACCGGCCATAGCAGGTGCCTCAACGGGACCTTCAGTGCCTCCCAGAGTAGCAGGGGTATAGCGATCCTGGTTTTCCCTTTCTGTACTTGTTGTATTCCGGACTTTGGATCCATGGAGTTAGTGATTGTATATCTTGTTGTCATCCTTTAATTCCTTGTGTTTGAGTTTTAGGATGTGTTGGGCGTGTTTCGAATAGGTTGGTTGAGCTTTAGTCCTATTCCTTGTTGCCCAGATTTTTGGTGGTACGCTCGAGCGGGTACCCTTGCGCTCAAGCGGAGTTTGGTTTTTGGTTGTCTACTCGAGCAGGACTTATTGTGCTTGAGCGGGGTTTACACACTCCCAGTATTTCGTGTCCCTGCAAAACTTTTGCAAGTGTGTTTTCTATGCTCGAGCGGATTTCCTTACGCTCGAGCGGTAGTGCTTGAGCGGGCCTTTTTGCGCTCGAGCGGGTAGTTCTTTTTCTGTAAATTTCTGGGAGATGAAATCTACACTCGAGCGTACTGGTTTTTCGCGCTCGAGCGGATGTATTTTATTCTTGTGTCTTGGCGCTCGAGCGGGCCTTCTTGCGCTCGAGCATGTCCAGATTTTTGTGCTTAACGCTCGAGCGTTCTATTCTCCGCTCGAGCTGGAATGTCGTATATTAGTTGGCAGCTAGGCATTTTTGAATCACTTTTTACATTCACACTCTCTCTCTTACTTTCTAAACACCGGTTTTGAGAGCTCCTCTCTCTAGAAAATACCTTCTCTCTAGGGATTGATCTAGTTAGAGTGTTCTCCTATCCTTCGGTCTTTGTAAAAAGTGTGTTGATCGTTGAGGGCTTCGTTTTGATCCGAAAAGTTTGGAGTTTGGAGCACTTTGGTTTTGGTCTTCTTCTGCATTTGAGTTCCAAATTTGAGGTAGGGATTCTCCTTGTTCTTTTACAATGCTTCGTCTATAGATAGACATGTGGTAGTTTTGTATTACATGAAAATCATATCAATGTTGGGTTTGTTTGAAGATCATGAGGGTGAATCTAGGGTTAGTTGTTTGGGAATGGGTTTGTCATCATTGATAGTTCTTTGGGCTAATTGGAGTGTTAATTAGCATGTTATTGTTGAAAGGAGAGAAAACCCTGGTTTATAATTGATTTGGTAAATTAAAAGAGGGGTTTCGTTCTTTGGGCCAATACTTTTGTATTTTGGGTCTCTAATCGGGTTATTGTTGTTTGTGGTTGATATTTGAGCCTTTTTGGTCAATATTGAGTGAGAGTGAGAAAAACCCTAGTGTAATGTTATGAATTAAATTGCATAATTGGTTCAGAAAGGATATGAAAGAATGGCATTGGGTTTTTATTAAATGAAAAGAATAGTATTGTTTTCTTTGTGAAATGGGAAGAAAAGTGTTTTTGGAATAAGTGATGGAACATGTTGATTTTGAAAATGGGAGAATAAGCATGAGTGTTGAATACACATTTTTGGGGGAACTTAATTTGTAATTATCATACCTGTGGCATTGTTGGGTTTAAGATCTCACGATAGTTGAGTCTTTTAATAGATATACTGAATGCATGCCTCTAGAGGTTTTGTCCATGGTCATCGGTGGAGGATGACATTGTTGAATTGAATGGTTGTATATGCATTACATTTGTGTCAATTGAACATTATGTGTAATGAAGTGTTAGAAAGCATTCGTAATATTGAGATGATTGGTATCATATACCGCGCTTATAATGAGGGGTACCACTACCTTCCAGCTTGTGTCTGGAGAATGTGGACGAGGTGCCATTACCTTCCAGCTTGTGTCTGGAGAATGTGGATTAGACGCTGTTACCTTTCAGCTTGTGTCTGAGGAACTTGACTTATCATTTGTTGTAGGAATTGTATCCTTGGCTTACTGTGCATATAGCCAGTAGAGCAGAGTTTTATTGTTGTTGTCTCAATGTATCTGAGTATATTATGGATTGTGATGGTTATAGTATTGGAGGGC
Source organism: Camellia sinensis (assembly GCF_004153795.1). Taxonomy (NCBI): domain Eukaryota; kingdom Viridiplantae; phylum Streptophyta; class Magnoliopsida; order Ericales; family Theaceae; genus Camellia; species Camellia sinensis. The sequence continues at coordinate 758,829 of NW_021026509.1, forward strand.
CGAGTTGCCTCATTTTTCGATTATACATATTGATGATTGTTATCTCCCTTTATTTAAAGGCATGCATGTATGGTTATGAATGTATTGAGAACAAACCAAAAGGCCATTTCAGGATTTGGAAAGTGTGAAGGAAATCGAGTATTTTAAACACATGTTTTGAAAAAGGGCACATCTATTGTAAGTATGGAAAAATGGAAGAGAGTAGTGGGCTTAGTGAAATTATTTCCTAAGAAGTGTTAATGTTATGACAGTTTGGGAACAAAGGGTAATGAAAAGGAAAGAAAGATGAATCGCTTATAGCGTTGAATGAAATGGCTGTTTTCAAGAAAATATCATACTTATGTATATTTTGTATAAACTGCCACATTACTATTCTAGTATGAGATTGGGTATTCATGATCATAGCTATCTGTAAGTTGTTATTGTTGAGGATTATGTTGAGATCCCTACTGGACTATATGTTCATTCCACGTTGTTAAATCTTTTTCAGGTGTTAAGCAGGATGAGCTACAAGAATTGGACCTCCTTACTTTTGGCCACGGGGCCTAATTTTGTGTTGGCGGAATGCCATATATGTAAAAGGGTTACACCCTTCTTCTTGAATCTTAAATGATGTAAGCCCAAGGGCAATTTATTTAAATGTGCTCATGTTGTATTTACTTTGCATACGAATGAGAGAATTGCTATTCACTTCTACGAGTTGAATATATGAGTTTGTTTCCGCATGTTATCTCTGAAATTAAATTAAGTTAATGAATTTGGTAATACCTCGAGTAAATAAAAGTGGGGCGTGACACTATTCATTGTTCTTTTGGTCGCTTTGGAAACACAGGAATAAATGTATTTTTGCAAAGGCTTAACCTAACTTCTCTGGTATGAGTGAAACTATCAAAATCAAAGCAGCACTTTGGCTAAAAGCATCTATTAAGGACCTTCCCTACTCAGTTGATGATTTAACTTTCAATTGGAGACAAATCAGAGTTTATTTTTGATTTCACAGCTGGGTTTTACAAATCAGTTAATGGGCTGGTTTGTGCCACTTTTGTTTTCCGTGTGCTAGTATATGTTGCTTCAATGGCTGTATCTTTTGGGTTGGAATGAATGTGTATCTGGGCAACTAGACTTGGTTCCTAAGCTCAACCAACCTGAAACAAACCTGCCCAACACATCCTATAATTCCAAA
>NW_021026509.1:763610-850975 GCF_004153795.1 Camellia sinensis
AATTCGGAGGCTTCTTATCTTGGCTAATCGTGACATCCACGAAGGGCGCTCCGAATCCGGAGGCTTATTCGGCCCAAACGTGACCTGCACGGATGGGGCTCTGAATTCGGAGGCTTCTTATCTTGGCTAATCGTGACATCCACGAAGGGCGCTCCGAATCCGGAGGCTTATTCGGCCCAAACGTGACCTGCACGGATGGGGCTCTGAATTCGGAGGCTTCTTATCTTGGCTAATCGTGACATCCACGAAGGGCGCTCCGAATCCGGAGGCTTATTCGGCCCAAACGTGACCTGCAGGGGCTTAAACCGGAAGACTTTTGAACTGAATTTCGCAATGAGAAAATAGGAAACTTTGCATTGCAAAAGTGAAATCTGTACATGGTGAACCATTCAAAACAAGTATCATGCCCCACAGGTTGGGTTTAATGATAGAATTTATGCAAGTGCGTTGAATTCCAAGGTCATGGCAGATTCCTCCTAGACATGTCCTTGAGCTGATATGCCCCTACTCCCGCGATTGAGTCGATCTGGTAGGGGCTGTTCCAGTTAGGACCCAATTTGCCATTAGCCAGATTCCTAGCAGCTAGAAGCACTTTCTTCAGGACCAATTTGTCTGGTATATACTGGCGTAGTTGAACACGTTGATTATACGACTTAGCAAGCTGCTACTGGTACTGTGCCATGGATGCAAGGACACGGTCTCTTCGTTCTTCAATCAAAGTCAAATCTAAGGCCAGCATCATGTCATTTCAGCCCATATCAAAAGCTTTTGATTTCAAGGTTGGGAGGCTGATCGCCAAGGGGATGATTGCCTGCGTTCCGAAGCACAGAGCGAACGTCGTTTCCCCAGTGGACCGCCTCGGAGTAATGCGATAAGCCCATAACACACTCGGCAATTCTTCGACCCATCTGCCTTTAGCTTTCTCCAGCCTCTTCTTGATGCCGTCTAAAATAGATTTGTTGGAGGCTTTAGCTTGGCTGTTACTCTGTGGATAACCCGGGGAGGAATAGTAGGGACGAATACCATACTTGCTGCATAGTTCCCTGTAGACACCGCAATCAAATTGGTTGCCGTTGTCTGAAATAAGTGCTCTTGGAATGCCGAATCGTGTTATGATATTTTTCCATACAAAATGCTTCACATCAGTATCTCGGATGCGCGTTAGTGCCTCCGCTTCTACCCATTTTGTGAAATAATCCGTTGCGACAATCAAAAATCGCTTGTTGCCCGGGGCGCGAGGTAATGGTCCGACGATGTCAAGTCCCTATTGGGCAAACGGCCAAGGACTGGTTATAGAGCTCAACTCTTCAGCAGGTAGATGGGTTAAAGGAGAAAACTTCTGGCACTGTTCACATTTCTTCATGAAACATTCGGCATCAGCTCTCATTGTTGGCCAATAATAACCCTGTGTCATAGCTCGATGAGCTAAAGAGCGCTCGCCAAAGTGGCCACCATAGCTACCTTCATGTATTTCAGTCAGGAGTTCCTCGACTTGACCCGGATGAACGCATTCTAGGTATGGACCAGAAAGGGATTTTTTGTAAAGCTTTCCTTGTGGATCCAAGTAGTATCGCAGGGCTTTGTTTCGCAGCTTGTGCGCTTCTCTCTTATCCGACGGGAGCTGTTCGGAAGATAGGAATGCAACAATAGAGTCCATCCAACTTGGTCTTGACTCTATGACATTGACCTGGATTTCCTCTAAAGGGCCAATGCTCGGCTCAGGGATGAAACCCACTTCAATTGTCCGTTTAATCTCTGAGTTAATGGCGAAGGCCAGGCAGGCCAGGGTGTCTGCATGTGTGTTTTGATCACGAGTTATTTGGTTCAATTCATGATGGTCAAATTGTGCCAGCAAGGAGTTTGTCGTTTTCATGTAGGCTGCCATACGGTTGTTTTTGCCGCGTACTCTCCCTTTAGCTGATTGATCACCAGTTTTGAATCGGAAAATATAAGCAAATGTCGAGCACCCAGAAGATGTTCGTTCCGTAAACCAGTTAGCAGGGCTTCGTATTCAGCCTCATTGTTTGATGCTTCGAAGTCGAGTTTGATGGCCTGCTCAATTATTGCTCTGTTGGGAGCCATGATCACTACTCCGGCCCCACTGCCCCGTTGGTTGGATGATCCGTCACAATACTATAGCCAAATGTCCCCGACATAAATTCTCAAGTTCGTTTTAGATTGAATTTGACCAGACTTGAAGCCGGCAAGACCCCCAGTGAATTTGGCCACAAAATCAGCAAGTACTTGCCCTTGATTGAGGTTCTAGATAGGAACTGAATGTCATACTGGCCGAGTTTGAGAGCCCACTTTGAAACGTGCCCTGATGCTTCTGTACTACAGAGTACTAACCGGAGGGGGTAGTCCATTAGTACCCCGACGGTATGCCCCTGGAAGTAATGCATCAGTTTTCTCGCTGCCATGATGAGGGCTAGGATGAGTTTTTCCAACAGAAGGTAACGTGTTTCGGCGTCAACCATTGCCTTGCTCACATAATACACTGGTCGCTGCTCCCCAAGCTATTCCTTTAACAGTACGGCATTGACGGCCTGGTTGGAAACGACCAAATATCAAATGAGTGGGTCACCTGCCGATAGTGTTGTCAGTAGTGGAATTGATCGGAGATAAGTCTTCAGACCATTGAAAGCGACTTCACACTCAGAGGTCCATTCAAAAGCTTTACCCTGCCGTAGAGTATGAAAGAATTGTCAGCAGTGACTGTGGAACGACTGATGAACCTGTTCAGTGCGGCGGCCATCCCCATCAACTTTTGAACCTCCTTGATCGATCGAGGGGAGCCGAGTTCCAAGATTGCTGTAATTTGCCTTGGGTTGGCTTCGATTCTTCGGTGGTTGACAATGTAGCCAAGGAATTTGCCGGATCTAATCCCAAACGCACATTTGGAAGCATTCAGCTTCATTCCGTACTTGCGTAAAATGCCGAATGTCTCTTCCAGATCGGCTAGATGAGTTTGCTCTTCTTTGGACTTGACCACCATATCGTCAATGTACACTTCCATGGTATAGCCGAGTTGCTCCTTGAACATGGTAGTGACTAGTCTTTGGTAAGTTGCCCCTGCATTCTTCAACCCAAAAGGCATAACCTTATAGTAGTAGGTTCCTCTTGGGGTGAGGAATGCAGTTTTGTCTTTGTCTTCCGGGTGCATGGCAATTTGATGGTAGCATCTGTAGGTATCAAGGAAGCTCAAACATTGATGACGTACCGTGGCGTCTACAAGTTGGTCTATCCTGGGGAGGGGAAAACAATCCTTGGGGCAAACTTTGTTTAAGTCTGTGAAATCCACGCAGACACGCCAAGTCCCATTTTTCTTCTTTACAACCATAGTATTGGATAGCCATGTAGGATAGGTCACTTCCCGGATTGCCCCGACATCAAGTAACCGATCGACTTCTTCAACAACGACGGCAGTGTGTTCTGCGGCTGACCGCCGGCTCTTTTGAATACTCGGCTTACATTTGGGGTTGACATTTAAACAGTACTGAGAAACAGATGAATCTACCCTCGGCATCTCATACGGTGACCATGCAAATACATCGAGGTTGCCGAGCAAGAAGGTAATTAGCTGCTGCCTGTCCACTTTGTTCAGTGAGGCGCCGACCATGAAGAACCCGTCAGGATTCCCGTCAATTTCAACTCGATCCAGGACTTCCATGGACTTTTTACTTGGGAGCCGTCCAACATCGTCGAGGCTCTTTCGATCCGGCACCTCAATAGAGTTCACTTCCAGCTCTCTTGGTGTCTTCGTGGCAAGAAGGTAACATGCTTGCGCCAATTTCTGGGAACCACGGATTTGTTCAATGCCTCGTTCAGTCGGAAAGCAGAGTAATTGATGATAGGTGCTTGGTAACCAAGAATTCCACATCCACTGTTCGGGAGCCCGCTCAAACTAGTAGTGTGAGTTTGCCCAACGGGTATTCTGGGTTGGTGTTGAAGCCGAATAATGGATAAAGAGCCGGAGACAGGTCCGACTCGGTGAACCCAAGTTTGATGAAGGTCTTGTAGTATATGACTTTTGAAGTACTCCCCTGGTCAATGAGAATGCGTTCAACGGAGAATCGGTTTACACGTAGTTCAATGACCAATGGATCGATGTGGGGGAGCATGACGCCGATCAAATCAGAATCGTTGAACGTAATACTCGGAGCTTTGTGGGGCCGCTTTACTGGTGTGATTTGCTTTTGGGGGTCAGGATGCGACCGAATTGTATGTACCGTTGATGCCGTCGGCAAGTTGTATATCATATGGATCACGCCGAGAGGGGGTGAATCCTACCATAAAGCCACTGTTTTGGTCGAGTTGTCTTTTCGGACGTACTGCTTAAGCCGACCATCTTGCACTAATTCCTCAAGGTGATCCTTCAGCGCATAACCACTTCCGGTATCATGGCCGTGGTCCTTGTGATATTCGCACCGCCTATCTTGTCTCCTTGTGTCAGGAGGTCCTACCATTTTGGATAGCCATTTGAAGAATGGAAGGTGTTGGACTTTAGACATAACTATGCTGATCAGCTCTAACAACTCCATATATTTCTTGTCCACGTGCCTGCTATCCACTTGAAGTTGTTCACCAGCTCGGTGGGAGCATTGGTCATTTGATTGGCGCGAATCCCGTCTCTTGTCTCGTTTAGCCTGATTCTGTGATTCAGGGCTCTGGGATGGTACAAAATTTATTGGTTGGACGATTTCAGATGGGGCCGCCTTGTTGGCCTTTTGCTCGACTTTAACCCGCAGGGCGTCATCTTCCATTTTGTAGTATTCCTCGACTTTCTTCATCAATGACCAGACTGTTTTGGGGGGCCTTCTGGTCAGAGAACTGCGGAGGGCACTATCCGGATGCAATCCCATTTTAAAGGCAGTGATGGCCATGGAATCGTTGCAGGCGTCATCCACAAGATTGAAACACTCCCAATAGCGCGTCAAATACGCTCGTAAGGTTTCCCCTGGCTAGATTTGCATGGCCCAGAAAGAGTCGGCTTGCTTTGGTTGGACCTCATTAGTGATGAATCTTGCCCTGAAGGACTTCTGTAATTGATGGAAGCTCTTAATTGATGCCGGTTCCAACTTATGATACCATCTAACAGCCAATGGTCCCAAACTACTCAAAAATATTCGGCACATGAGAGCCTTGTCGTCTGCATGCAGCGTCATGGCCTGCTTATAATGACTGATGTGGTTGGTGGGATCCAATTTTCCGTTGTATAGGGTGAATGATGGAGCCTTGAACTTTTTGGGTAGTACTGCCCTTGCGATTCGTCACACAAAGGGATCATGTTGGTCCTCTTCATCTGAATCATTTCTTTTCCTCTTATTCCATGCACGCGGACTTTCTTCAGAAGAACTGGAGACTTCGACTCGCCCCTTCTTTTTGGGTTCTGAGGATAAAGAATCAGAATCACTGGCACTATCTTGTCTTCGAACTTGAGGTCATCGACCATCCTGTCACATAGGTTGTGCCAGATCTTGGTGCACGGCCTGTTAGGATTTCGCCACCTCCAAGGCCAAATCCTGATGAAGGCGCTTGTTCTCAGCCATCATGTTCTTCAACCTCTGTTCGTTTTATTTCGCCTGATCCATAATCACTTGCATTGTCTCATTAGCTGAGTCGAAGTTCCAGGCTCTTTGTGCGGTGATTTTTTCTAGTCCCAACATGGTTCTTGGAGTGGTATCAAACCGTGGTGTAAGGTTGTCAGCGACTGCCGGAGGATCTTCCATCACGCCCGCCATGGATGTACTGGAGTATTCCTACAAACGGTGCCAATTGTGGGGAAGTGGTTTGGAAATACTCTTTTGATCCACTAGGATGCTTGAGATCCTCAGCTAGTGACCTGAAAAAGAATGAGCACTCCGGTCGGGGTGCCAGAATTAGCACTCCGATGGATAAGTCAGCGTATACTCTCTTGGTTACGTGTATCTTAAGTTAAGCGTACTAGGTCTCACATACCTCTCTTTCGTTGATGTTCTTCTATTTATATCTCTTCTTGAGCCTTAGGGTTGGGCCCACCTTTAATCCACCGTGTAACTATTTACTCGGCTCTTTTTGTCGCAAACTGTTTTTCACTCGGCTCCTTGCTCAACTGGTTATGCGGCCGATTAGGATACTTCTGGATTTATACAAGACAGGGCCGAATAAAATGCATATATCTCGACTCTCTAAGCTCACTTATTTGGCCTCCTTGCATTTCCTGATTCTCGACCCCCATAAGAAGCTACAGACTAATTTTTTTGCTCACCAGGATCAAATGAACACATTTTATACTGATTTCACTGCCTACCAAAATGAGTTCACTGCCTTCCAGAGACAGTCTCATGAAGATGCCTACGTGGCTCACATTATGTTGCAGGCTCTTCTTGATCGTTATCCTCCACCACCCCCTAATGTTTCCAGCCCATGAGCCTTACAGATTCTATCCTGTATATTAGTACTTAAGTATGAATTTGTGGTGCTTATATGGACTTGCTGTGTGTAACACAATCCAGTGAGAGTCTTTCTTTCACATTTATTTCAATTTTTCTTTGCCATGCTTAATTGTTTGCTTACCATTGAGGACAATGTCACTTTAGTGTGGGGGGAGGGGGGGGGAGTGCATTATATATGAGGGGGTACAGCTTGTTCACACTTGAGAATTATGAGTACTGTTACACACTTGATATTTTGCACCATAAGTACTGCTTTCTCATGACATCTTAGAATATGTCCAATATACCGTTGGTGTGCATGATTAACTTAATGTGAGTGTGTGCGTAGCGAGGGGCTATTTGATTGGTAGTGATATTTTTCCACTTTGTCTTTCACGAGCATAGTTCTAGCTAGGTTAATTACAATATTTGTTATTTAGGATTGTGTATTTAACTCATAGTTTGACTGATCTTTTAGAGTTAAAAAAAAAAAGAAAAAAAGAAAAAAAGAAAAAAAAAATAGTAACCAGCTTGGATTCGTAACCTTTTTAACTCAAGTTATTAAGGCCATTGGGATGTCTTCACACCTAGTGCCCTAAAGCCATATGGTTTGATGGCTTTGGGAGTCATTGGCCTAACACTTGTTACATGGGTTAATTAGGAAGCTTAAAGGACCTAGACATTGCATGGTCACAGATTTAAAAAGATGACTAGTTTAGATTTGTAGCCTTGTTAACTCAAATTATTAAGCTCGTTGGGGTGTTTCTTCACCTAATGCCCTAAATCCATCTGTTTTGGGATTCATTGGCTCAACACTCGCTACATGGGTTAATTAGAAAACTTAAGAAATCTAGACATTGCACAGTCTCTGTCAAAGAAAAAAAAAAAGAAAATAATAATAATAACAACTTTGAAGGTGGGGCTATGCTATAAGGCTTTGAGAACATTTGATTAGATACTTTATGGTAATTGATTGATTGTTGAGCTTCACATTACAGACGAGGTGCAAATATTACTCTCAATCTGAATACCTCTTATGTTCACATGCTCATATTAATTGATCTATGCATAGTGATTGTATTGAATAATCTCTGTGGTCAAATGTAGACACCCCATTTTTGACCGCCCTTAAGACTTGTTCGCCACTGATTGATCACTTAATGATGACAGTTATGCTGTGCAAATGTTCGATTTCTTCAGCAAGAAGAGCTCTAAATCCAAACCTTACACCCCATTTTGGACCAAAATTTTTTTGACCAAAACTATTTTAGACTTTGAAACCCTCTCTTTCAAAATATTTTTGAAAATATTTCTACGATGTTCCGAGGCTCGCATTTCGTAAAATGTTACACTTTTCGGTAAACCGAGCAAGGACAAAGTGGAAATAAACGGAAGAGAGGTAAACTCTTTGAAAAAACTTTTTAAAAATCTTATTTAGAGGTTTGGAGTTGAAGAAAATAGAAGGAGAGGGAAGAAAACGAGTTGGGGAAGATGTTTGGCATCAATCTGATTAAGACAAAACTACGTAACCTTCACTAAAATAGGCATATCTCTTTTCCCACTTAGAATTTAGATGTGAGGCTACTACCATTAGAAAGTAGACCTCCAGGGCTTCAATTTAGACTCAAGAATGACCTAAAACTGAGTCCGGATGAGGGAGATATGCCCATTTAAAGTTGGGCCTGGAAGCGTGGCCAGCAGGTGGCCGGCAGCCACCAGTTTTTGCCTACCGGCCACCAGTGATGGCCGGCTAGCCACCACTGCTAGCCGGTCGGCCACCAATGTAAAACCCAGATATTTTCTCCAGCTGTTTACACAAAGCACCAGTTGTTCTTTTTTAGATATTTTCGACCAAAGCTCATATATTTCTATATATAGATGGCCTCTCTTCTTGCTTTAAAGGTTAGAAAACATTAGGAGTGAAGAAATAATTTTGAAAACATCCTCTCTTTCTCTCTCTCTTTCTCTCTCTCTCTCTCTCTCTCTCTTGCAACTTGCATAGCTTATGCCCAAACACACTAAACCAAACCTAGAGAACTTCTTGCTGAGATGATTTGAGCTTGAATTTGAGCTCTAGAAGCACTTGAGAGTGTGAAATTGTTGGTTTATGGCTTAAGGGTTCATTCCTCTCCAAGAGGTATACCTTCTCCTTCTTTTGTACCATCTCTTCACTACTTCTTTTCTACCTTTTCTTGTTGATTTTGAAGTGCTTTTCAATTGTTTTTATGGGCTGAAGCTTGTGGTTTAAGGCTGTTAAACATAGAGGGGTTAACCATCCTTCTTTGAACCTTGTTCTCTAAGCCTTTCCACTTGTGTTTCCCATCTCTTCATCAAGTTTTTTTGAGCTTTTTACCACTGATTTTCAGAGGTTTTCATAGGCTTAAAAAGTGGTTTTGAAGTCCCAAAAATGAAGGGGTTAGCCACCCCTCCTTTGGCTTATTTACTAGCTTAAATTGGTCTATGTTTTAGCTTATTATTTTAGCTACTTTTGTCTTCATTCTAGCACATTTTTTTTTACTGTTTTTGGGCTGTAAAACTTCTGTATTTTTTGGTTGAAACTTGTGGTTTAAGGCCAATAAGGGTTAAGGGGTGGTTCACCCTTCTTTACACCTTGCTTTCAAGGCCTTTACCCTTGTGTTTCCCGCCTTTACACCATCTTTTTTTGAACTTTAAACACTAATTTTCAGAGTTATTTTAGTGGCCAAAATCATGTTTTCAAGTCCAAATTTGGAGGGGTTAGCCTCCCCTTCTTGTGTCTTGCTTACTATCCTAGCTTATGCCATGTTTTAGCATGTTAATTTAGCTTTTTTTTAGCTCAAGTCCAGCATGTTCTAGGACTGTTTTTAGACTGTTTTAGGCATGTTTTTGGTTGTTAGTTGCATTTGAGCTTTGTATAGCATGTTTCTAGTGTAATTGTCCTCACAAGCTTGGTGTTTTAGGCATCTAGACACCACTTGTTTGAGTTGATTGTATGTTTTAGTCTTTTCTCACTTAGTTTCAGCACTAATAATCTTTGTAATCTCCCCCCCCCCCACCCCTTTCTTGGATTTTGTTTTCCTTTAAGAGTTGTTTCAAACCACTTGTTCTTTTAAGCATGAGATTGAGGTCGTCTTGCTTAATGGTTTAATCTCTTTTAGGGGTTCATTATCAACGGCACGACATCTTTTTCATGTCTTAAGTTAACTCTTGGTTTGGAACTTCACTCCCTTAGATGACTTTAACTCTTTCTTGGACTTAATGAATTAAAGGATGGCTGGTAATTAAAATGGAGTTAAATGGACTAAAAATGGTGTAAGATAATAATTGGTTGTGTTCAATCGGACATTAATTGAACACATGGAAACTTGGGCCATTTCATACTCATTAGTGATGAAATGATCCAAGTCTCCAAGGTCAACCACTTCCCTTGATCATTCATGAAAGGGAGGAGTTTAGTGTCTTGTTTTTTGGCATTTATTGAACTTGTACACTTGGGTTCACAAGCCATCATGCAATGAAATGGCTTGAATTGGTGGTTTGTGGCTTATGTTCATCACTCCTTGGATTTGTTCATGAAAAGAAGGGGTGAGTTGTGCAGACAATCCTTGAAAATACCCTGTATATGCTCTATTTGTCCTCTTTTGCAGCAAGATGAGCCAGTGCATCAGTGGCCGGCAGAGCACCTCCATAGCCAGCTGGTCGCCGACAACCTTCATTAGTGGCCGGCCAGCCACTAATGCAAAACACAGCAGAGTGTTGGTAAGGCAAAGCAGAGTGAGCAGTAGTGTTGGTGTTCAATTGTGCAAACAGAGGCATTCGGGAGCAAAACTGTGGTCTTTTCGGGTGGAATCCGAGCATGCGCATGCACATCCCTTGTTTCCCGAGGTGTAGTAGTCAGTTGCTTAGTTTAATTGCTTATTTTTAATTGCATTTATGTTGTAATTATTTAATTAGTTAGAATAGCTAGTTAGTTAATTCAAGTGTTGTAATAATTAGTTAAGCCATCTTCTCTGCCTCGTATTCAACTCCTTTTAAGTAAAGAACTACTTTAGGCTTTTGTGATTTGTATAAACCACAGTTCGCCCCATACAAGTAATTCTAAATTTTGAAAGGAAACACAACTGCGGCCAGTTCTAGATTGTGTGTTTGGTAGTTCTTTTCATGTGGTCACAATTGTCGAAAGGCATAAGCAATTACCTTTCCTTCCTACACTAATACACAACCCAAACATTTATAAGATGCATCACTATAAATCACAATGTTTTTCGTACCTGTGAGCAATGTCAACACTGGTTCAGTAGTCAATCTTTTTTTTCAATTCTTGGAAGGCAGATTCACAATTCACAATTGCCTTTATCTTTTGTGGGTCTACTGAAATCCCCTCTCTGTTGATAACATGCCCTAAAAAAACAATCTCATCCAACCAAAATTCATATTTCTTTAGTTTAGCAAATATTTTTTTTTTCTCTAAGTGTTTTCAAGACAGTTCTCAGATGTTGTTCACGTTCAAGTATACTCTTTGAATATATCAAAATATCGTCAACAAAAACCACAACAAATTCAACAAGATAAGTTTTAAAGATTCGGTTCATAAGGTCCATGAATTCCGCAAGTGCATTAGTCACTCCATAGGGCATAACAAGAAATTTGTAGTGACCATACCTTGTCAGAAATGTGGTTTTCTCAACATCTTTTGTTTTCACATTTAACTGGTGGTACCCTGATCTCATATCAATTTTTGAAAACAGTTGTGATCCCTGCAACTGATTAAACAAATGGTCAATACGAGAGAAAGGGTACTTATTTTTTATCATCACCTTGTTCAATTCCCAGTAGTCAATGCACAACCATAGAGTCTCGTCTTTCTTCTTTACAAATAACACTGGCGCGCCCTATGGAGAAGTACTTGGTCAGATAAACCCTTTGTCAAGTAAGTCTTGTAGTTGTTCTTTCAATTCTTTCATTTCAACAGTAGAAATTCTGTAGGGGGTTTTTGAGATAAGCTAGGTGCCTGGGACAACATCAATGATAAATTCTATTTCTCTGCCAATCAATCCCCCTGATAGTTCACCAGGAAATACATCCGGGAATTCTCTAACAACAGGAATACTATTCATTTCAACATTCAAAGTTTTCTTAGTCAAGATACTACATAAATAACCCCGGCACCCCTTCCTAAGTAGTTTCATTGCTAAAATCAGACAAGGTGGAGGCACAACCCCATTACCCACAAATTCAAATTCAATATGTCCTAGTGGTCTAAACACAACTCGTTTTGTTACACAGTCGATAATGGCACAGTATTTAGACAACCAATCCATACCTAGAATTACATCAAAGTTTCTAATGTCCAAGAGTAACAAATCCACATACAAGGTGGCATTGCCAATTCGCATATCACAAACAGATACACAGATGTACACAATACAGATTCCCCAGATGAAGCAGATAGACATAACAAATATGGTAATGATTTTAGGGGTCTAGTCAATCTAGATGTAAATATAGTAAACACAAAGGAATGCGTTGAGCTAGAATCAATTAACACAAAAGCATCTTGATTGCATATAGAGATAGTACCTGAGACAACAGCTTTAGTATTTCATGTGTCACCTGGGACAAATGCAAAGACACTCCCTTGTCTCATTGTGTCTCTAGTAGCAGCAGGCCTCGTTAGTAACCAGTTTTCCACTTCTTTGTTGCTCAGTTTGGGTGCAATCCTTTGCCATACGTCCCATCTCACCACATTTACAACAAGCCTCGAAAATACAGTAATAAACCGCATGATGCTTCTTACCACACTGAGTACATGTTGGTGCTGTATCTTTGGTGGGATTTGAAGTGCTTAAGGATCCCGTATTTTGTTTTTTTGAGAATCTCTTCTTTGAGAAAAAAAAAAACCCTGCCTCTTACTTTTTGTAGTCAGCTGGTGCTTTACTCTGACTAGCCATATTAGTTTCTGACACTAAAGCTCGATCTAGCACAGTTTCAATACGTTCACCCTTTCCAAAATATCATTGCAAAAACCACCCACAAACTTTCTTGCCATTTTATATTCAGTGTTGACCATGTACGGAACAAATCTAGCCAATTCAGTGAACTTGGCCTCATATTCATCTATAGTCATATTGCCTTGCTTCAGTCTTTCGAATTCAGACACCTTTCTATTGCAGACGCACTATGGAAAACACTTATCAAAAAGAGTGCAAGAAATCGTGTCCAGTCTATGCGCTTGTTATCATCACTAATTAGCATTCACCACCTTTTTGCTTCATCCTCCAGTGTAAAGGTGGCCAATTGTGCTTTTTGTGTTTCTAGGCATGGGAATACTTCAGACAACTTTTCAATGCCGAGGACCCAAGCTTCAGCCTTCAATGGGTCCACACCCCAATGAAACAGTGGTGGCTTCATTTTCTTGAATTCTTTGATGAGAGCTATTGTTCAGTCATCATTTTGCAAATCTAGTACAAGTTGTATTGGAAACGAGGGTAGTGGTTGTTGCCACTATTGTTGTTGCCTCAATGTTTCTACCATGTCTTGCATCATTCTTTCTAATCGGTCAAGCCGAGCAGTGGAGGATTCCTTTAGCTCATCAGCTCTTGCTCTCACCATTATCTAATGAAACTTGCATTATAATTCATATAGAAAGTATACACAATATTCATGTACAAAAAGGGTACATACATACAAATAGGCAACAGTTCATATATCATGCAGTCGCATATTACAAATTACTTTAGCACAATCTCAATGCATTCAAGCATATATTTATCACATGAATGCAACTTAGATCTTTTCTAGACACTCAACTGCTCATTTGGACAAGTGTGTGAGTTATTACTCGTGCTCTAATACCACTCTGTCACCAGAACCCGTCCCTATAGATTAGGATCATAACTGGCCAGTAATTATGAGATTACCAACAGCCTCTGATAGAAATCAAATCATAGTTAATAATAAGGGCCAAAATGCGGAAGCAGAACTTGCAAAAATTGTCCAATGAGCTGTGCATACATGGCTTAAAAAAAACTTTTCTCATTTATGTAATAACTCACACCAAACAAACAACCAGAGTATATATATATATACATAGGTCCAGGATCATTCCAAAGTCAGTCTTAACAAAAACCAAGGTTGTATACAAACTTGGTCACATATGACCACAAAAGAAAAGAAATCAAAAGTAAGGCTTCCTGCATGAGGCGACCTTGGTTGACTTCTCAAAACCCGATTTTCTCACATATCACTGGGGCTAGGGTTGGGGCTGGAAATCCATCTGCTCGCCTACATACATATAAAATAAAGAGTAAGCTAATGCCCAATGAATAATATCAGAGTAAAGAGGTTAATGAATGAGATTCGCACATAAATAAATCATACTTACAATTTAAACATTTGAACTACTATTCCCATTCATATTAGATTTATCGATCATAACAAAGCAAAACGACCTCGGGTCCAGTACATGATAACCATATGCAAAACGACCTAGGGTCCATCTATACAGAACGACCTTGGGTCCATCTATACAAAACGACATTGCTTCCATCTCTAACACTCTTATATTCATATTTATGTGCATAGTCATATTCATGGTCATGATCACATCCGTATTCATATTCAAAACAACCTTTGGTCCATTTCATATATAAGATGACCTTTAGTCAATCTTATTAAACATTTCAAATGGCCTTAGGCCCAATCCGTATCCTTGTCAAATATTCCAAACGGCCTTAGGCCTATTTTGTATACATACATCAATCATTTTACAGATTCTATTATGAATCAGTAGATAAAATACTCATTCATAGTACAAAATTCGTAAGTGTAGAAACTTACCACATAGGTAACATTTAGAAAACAATACATACACAAAAATATATTTACTAAGATATTACTCACAGTGTTCAGATGCTTGATTCGTCCATGCAAGTTACCCTACATAATTCACAACACATCGTGTCATAATACAATTCAATCTATTCTTTAGTTTGCTTAATTTTCTTATCCTTCTTTCATGTTCTTTAATTCATTTATGATGCTCAATGTGTGCCTAAGAATGCTCAGAAATAAAAAAGAACGCAAATCAAAACATAAAATAACTTTTCAAAAGTTCTTGAAACAGGGCACTCTGCTTGAGCGCAACTTTGGTCACTCGAGTGATCTGCAAAGCTCTGCAAAAGTACTGGTTGCTTGAATTTTAGGCTCGAGCCAACTTTTTGTCGTTCAAGCCATAAGTAATGAAAAATAGGGTTCGCTCAAGTGCAAGTTTTGCCACTCGAGCCACTGTGCAATAGTCTATAAAACTTGTGGAAGCGCCACTTCTGACGCTTGAGCGAACAGGTTGAATTCTGAAATTTCCATAACTGTGTTCGAAGCTCAAACTTGCAATTCAATGGCTCTAACTTTGCATGGCTGGTACAAAAACATGGAAAACTATTATAGAACATGAAAACATAGTCAATTGAAACCAATTGTCCAAAATCCTGGTCCATTTCTCAAATTTGAGCTCAAACTTACAATTATAAATCCTGCATAAGTTAAATGCTCTTCTTTTCAAAACACAACAAGATGGCATGAAATGTATAAAACCATGAAAAATCTTCAAGGTCTTTTCTTCTAGACCTCATGTATATATGAAATTCCAAAAATCTTATCTCAAAAATGAAGGATCATGCATGCATGTACATATTTTAACTCAATTCCTCCAATTCAAGGTGATTCACACCTCTATTGTCCAATTTCATGCAACTAAATTCAAAAACTAGGTGAATACAATTTGTACATGTTTTATCTACAAGGATTAGGGGAGAATTTCATACGTAGTGTGTGGATTCAAGTATATCTTTGCTTAATCCTCCAAGTTTCCTTCTAATCTCCTACAATTCTTCTTGTTCCCTCTCTAAATCAAGTTTCTCTCTCTCTCTAAAGCACTTTAGGACTTGAATTAATATATATATGCTTAACTAATCTTATTAGCTAACCAAAGCTTAGGCTTAATCAAATAGGCTTATTTAAATCAAATTGATCTAATTATTTTAATCCGAATCAATTTTTAATTAAATTTCACCATAGGCTCTAAAAATTATGCTAATCAATTTTGGTTTCTGTCGACTCTACGGCCTTCAATTTCAATTTGTTACTGCATACAGAATAGATTTTCCTATGGTGGACAGATATGAATTCAAAACTACACATAATCACATAATTAGCATCCAAATTCACATCAAGCACATAATCATGAGTATAATTAATGATTAACAATATGTCACAGAACATGGTTATCACAACAAGCCCTGAAAAGTCGATAACTCATCCCTCTGTGCCTTTTCCCACATTCTGAACAAACTGGTGCTGAATCCTTTCTTTGATTGTATTTATCTTGCGTAGATGTTTTAGATTTCGTCTTCTTCTTCTTCATGAAGATTTTGTTCACATTGGAGTTTTGCCTCTTTCTTTTCCATTTAAGATATCGATTCGTGCTGGCCTCAGATATCAAGGCAAGGTCTAATGTCATTTCTTAGCTCCCTTGTCTTAGGTCCCCTGCCATTTTTTCTACTATTCTTTCTAGTCTATCAAGTTGAGAGGAAGTGGACTCATCCAATTCATCTGCCCTTGTTTCCACCATTTGGCAATATACATAAACATACATCAACAACAAAGTTGCATATGTGGGTTCACGTAAATCATATAACCCTCATGTTCACATATTCATGTTCACAGAAGTCACTCATTCGTTACCGAAATCAAAATTACTCATCAGTTCACATAACTTTTGTTCATACTCATATTACATGGGTTACTTCTCATGCTAATATTAGAAATGTACACATGGTTTCACAATTTCTATGTTCATGCCCAAATAATAATCATACTTGTTCAAACAATAATAATATTTACCCATGTATTCTCATATACTTCATATTCCACAAGAATCTTAGAAAGCACACTTGTATTTATATCTTTCGTGCTCATGCTCATAAAGATCATGGATTCACATCTTAACTCATACACTTGTAACACAAATGCAAATGTTCCTAACTCTTTTCTAAACTTTTTAATACTCAAATGGACTCGTGGGTTAGATATTAACCTAGCTTTGATACCACTATTTCACAATCCAAACCCACCCCTAAAAGTTTGGATCATAACCGGCTAGTAATCACTTGATTACCTTCGGCCCTCAAACAAATATACATAATAATTATAATAATTGGGCCACAAGCGGAAGCATAACACAAATGAAGAAGTCCATTGAGGTTTGCCAAAATGATCAAAATTATACAGCTTACAACATAGCACATTCACATATTTACATGACCATGCAGAAACTTATGTACCAAGAAGAATTCCATACATATGGTTTACATATCCCAAGACCATTAAGCAAAACAAAATAAATGTCACAACAGAATGTGAGTCAAAGACCAAAAGCTCCATCTTGGAGACTCAACCAAACAGGTTCACAAAAATAACTCCTGAGGCAGACTCTAAGGTTGACCTCCATGCTGATCACTTACATACATACAACATAGGGGAGTGAGCAATACTCAAGAATCAAATGAATAATCTTGATTTAAAAGAAAACATATTGTGTTAACACAATAGTCCTCCACAATTACATCCTTTACAACATTATCCACAATCATATTTACCTAACGGCCTTAGGCCCAATATATAACGGAATGGCCTCGGGCCTAACATATAACAAAACTGCCACAGGCCCACATATATCAAAATGGCCTCAGGCCCAATCATATATCGAAATGACCTCAGGCCCACATATATCAAAACGACATCGGGCCCAATCATATATCAGAACGGGCTTGGGCCCATGCACATCATCGGATAAACGGAACAACCTTAGGTCCATATTGCACATGTCATATAACGTTCATAAGACTCGTTCATTTCGATCAAAACACAATATCAGAATAAGTCACCGTACCTGCATCAAAATAATCAATTAAGAACATATCTTTACAATACTATTACTCAAAGTGCGTTTGATCTTGGGGTGTTTCCTCCAAAACATGACCTACACAAAACACGTCACACACACATTCGATAAGTAATTCATTCATTATGTACACTTTTCTTTTAGTGATTTACAATCTTTTTCAATGGTTTTTAATCATCATTTCATACTTCAGAGGGTTTACATAAGGTTAAGAATGCATTCAAAGAGTCAGAAGGTAGACACACGAAAGTAGAATTTTCATCCCTACTAGCCGCTCATGTGGAAGGTCCAACCGCTCGAGCGGTCACATTCTGCTCGTGTGGAACCCTCAGCCGCTAGAGCAAGTAGAACACATAACTCTGGTTTCAGCCATGGGCTGTTCGTGCGAAGCTCGTAGTCGCTCGAGCGGTCTGGGCACACACAGACAAGCCGAAAATGGCACACAAATGCAACCTTTCCATACTCCTTCTCAAGCCTAAATCCTTGCAAACTAACTCAAAAACAAGATATACTAACATGATTCAATGGTAATTTTACTTCAAACACATCAATCTTGCTTCAACATCAAATTCATCGTCTCATCTTTTTCATACATTCATAAATTACATCATCAAGCTCAAAAAACATATGAACATGGTGAATCTTTCAACAAAACACAGTTGTATGAACCATCTAGAACTTATTTCGCGCATAAATCACAAGATTGAGCTCAAATCACACAAAGTTGAAGAGATTTCTTGAATTTAGTTCAAACCATTAAACAACCCAAAACCCTAACTCAAAATTCCCAATTTCCTCTTGATTTCAAGCAAAAGATGAGACATATACAAAGATTCTAAATAGATTTTCATACATGAGTTCAACTCTAGGGTTTTCCCATTGAATCTTTTCCAAAACCCTAGCTTCTCCTCTTCTTCTCTCTCTAATTCACTCTCAAGCACAACTCCTACAAGATGAACTCAAGAGCTATACACATATATAACTTAAACTCATAAAACTTAATTAAATCATTATGAATCGTAACTTTACAAAATTTCACAGTAGGCTCTAAAAATTATGCCAAACACAGATATGAAGTTGGTTTTGTTTCTAGCGCCCCTAAGGCTTTAAATTTCAGTTCAAAGTTGTAATTGCAACAGATATTCCTACATTCAATAGATATAGTTCCAAAATAACATAGTTCATGTACTTAAACTTGCAAATTCATATTAAACACATAATCACATGCATAATGAAGCATAGTACGAGTTGGGTTATCACAATACAGGATGTATTTGAACCCTTATCAATATTTAGTTTTGGAATAAAGGTAGATGTGTCGATGGCACACATTAAGGATATGTACCCCTAGTAGACTGTTCTCTTGGGAACAGACCACATATGCAACTGCTTGGGTATGTAACTCTAGACGTGAGCATCCCTAGTAGTTATAGTTGATAACACTTGAATATTTGACCATGGGGGGGTTTCAAACTAACCGTATCATGGCTTAGTGGTCGGTAAGTTAAATCTCTTCGAAGATATTTCGAGTGTCATTAAATTTATTAAAATTGTTGAAATTATTTTATTAGGTGTAATTTATACTTGCAATTATATTATAATTTTGTTATTTTGTTAAAAAAAAATGTAGGTTTGTTGTATTTTCTTTCTATGTTTAGTAGCTTATGGCATATAATTTTGTTGCCCTGGTATTTTATACCAAGTTTTGAAAAAAAAGAAATGAAAGATGAAAATATAGTTGATGATAATGTCTAGTCTTGGTTGACTTGAAGCCACGACTAGAGTGGAATAATTTTTATTTAGTAGGTATTAAGGACTTTATGATTTCGTTCAGAGGTGCTTTTGGATATTTTTTAGTTTTTATTTAATATTGTTTGATCCTTTCTAAAAATTTGGGGCATCACAACACATCATTTACAATACTTCCAAAATCACCTATGATTTTCATTACTTTTAATATGTCCACGTTTCACATTTCAATCTTTATGTTCACAATATCATTTCTATCAATATTGTCAAACACTAATCTCATCAGTTTGTTCAATTAACACTAATCACTTTTATTCATAAACTTAAATTCCAATTTTCCAAGCAATTATAAATCTTCAATTTCCTAACAAATACAGTTCTAGAAAATTATGGTTTTTCGTTCTAAAGTATCCACAAGCTTCAAAACCTTCCACAAGTCAATATTCACAAAATTTGTAAGTTAAGTCATGAATTTCAACACACATAGATAGGCATTTCCAAACATTTATTAACTAGCATCATATACAAATTTCTCCAATTTACACTATTTACACTAAGGGCCCGTTTGTTTTCAGATGTGGAATGAAGGGGATTAATATTGAGAGGATTGATAGTGAGGGGATAAGTACAATTGTGTTTATTTTGATGATAGTTGTTACTGTAGGGATTGTTAAATTATTTTTGTATAAAATAATAAAAAAAATAAAACAATGATTTTTACTAAACAAAAAATACAAAAACTTAAAACATTAATGTTGAAAAAAAAATTCCCAACATTTAAAAAAAAAAAAAAAAGGAGGACTAATTTTCTAATACCAAGTCTTTGGCCTCCATTTCAATCCCAACTTCTAAGGCCCGTCCTAATCCGAAGGGCTTATCACTACAACAAAAGAGGGTTTTTACGGTGCCAAATGCATGCTGTAGATACAATTCTATGACGTGCAAGGTAACGTCATATTATGACCAGTCATGAAAAGTCATTCACTTTCAACGGCATGCCACAGTACGCTGTTAAAAACTATTTAATAGCAGATCTTATGCGTCGTTTCACTTTTTCTACAACTACTTTTGCATGTCGTTAATTGGTGGGACAAATAACAACGCTAATTGAGGGCCGTAAAATATGTAATACAACGACTTGCTTAGCCTGCCGTAGATAAGTAGAACAAACCACAGCGTTCGTAAAATGCTATGGAATATTTCATATAATGGCCTAATTTTCCTGCCGTGGAATGTGTGTGTGTGTGTGTGTATGTGTGTGTGTGTGTGTGTGTGTGTGTGTGTGCGCGCTTTTTTCTTTTTTAATTTAGCAGGTTCTATTTTGACCTGTTTTGTACAATCTAACAAACATTACAAATAAACTTCACAAAATATCAATCAACCACCAAAATATTGTTTCAAGCATAAAAAAATAAAAATAAACTGTATCCATAAATTATGAACAGTAAAAAATTGTCAATACATTCCAAACATCCAAAAACTAACCTTAAGTTCAAAACTATCCAAAAAGACTATCATTAAGTTCTAAATGTCAAAAAAGTTATAAACCATCCAAAACTGTATCATATATAAGTTTGTAAACAAAATCCAAAACTATTCGCAGATTATAGAAATATATTTAGTAAAGTCTTCAATAACTATCCATAGATGTTAGGATTTCTACTCAAAGTCAAAGCTAATGAAATGGGTTAGCCAATCAACAATGCTTCCAATAGCATCCTCAAGCACAAACATCTCACGATTCGGGCAAAACAATGGCGCATTGACTATGACATGGTTAACCCATACTTTCCAACACTCAGGGCCAAGAGGCACATGATGGTACCAATCCTTTAGAATCTGCTGATGCAATTGTGCTTTCTGCAACAATCACCTTTGTTCCATCCCAATTCAACAATTTGCATTTGGCATTGTCCAAGGATCCATCATTTAGAGTTTCATTTGCATCATGCAACTATCATGAAAGCAATACATAAAATAAGCTAATGAATTGAAGACAAAATTAAGGTTATTACTAATGTCATATAAAATTTACCCAAATATCTTCATCGCCTTCACTATTTTCGTCACCCTAAAAAAATTGTAATACAATATCAAATTATATTTGTTTACTCAAATTTAGTAAACGATGTGAGATGTGTATGAAAAATTGACAAAAGCTTTTAAGTAGAAAAGAAAGCAAGCAAACAAAAGCACAAGCACGACAAAAATGCAAATGAGTAAATTAATAATGCCATAAAAAATTTACCCAAATATTTTTTTGTGAGTGCATCCTATGTTCACCACCTCTGTGCACCCTATGTTCACCTCTACCGTTTTCTTTACTCTAAAAAAATTGTAATACAATGGCAAGAAGCATTTGCTTACTCAAATTTAGAATCTTAATGTAATCCATATGCAAAATAACAAGCTTGAGTAGAAAGAAAGCAAGCAAAAGCACAAGCACAAGTATGAGAAATGTGCAAGTTTACCTAGGTTTCTTCGTGTGAGTGTCCATTTGCCCCTTTGCTTGGCTCCTACAAGTATTAATCAATTTTTTTATTTTTTACAAACTTTGTGAAATATCCTTCTATCTAAGATGGGAAGCACGTGTGATAAGCAATTCCGATTTTAATGAATGTACACGAGACCTATTATGATAATAAATTTAAATGAGAGGTCATTAGACTGTGTAGTTCTTTTCATAAAATTAGAAAAAAGACGAGAATTAGAAAAAGCTACCTAGGTTTATCCATTTGAATTTTTCTTGCCCGTTGCATCTTCGCTTGGGTTTCTAGATAGCGTGCATGCTTTTTGTTGTTACTTGAAGATTATAATAATAAGCAGCACAACTAGGGATCTATTAACAAAATAACAAACATAATGCTAGTAAATTCCACACAATCAAAGTAAAGAAAACAAAATTATTCACAAACAATCATATCCAAGAACAATTCTCACTGCAAATGCAATAAGTAATGTTTCTCAATAACTACGACTCGCTACCACATTTGTATTGCATCGTTATTACTGACAAAGACAAGCAGTATATAGACAAAATGACAAATCCAAGGTTCCTGCAACTCTTCTAACAGAAAAATTCCAAACATCATGTTCTATAAACAATCTGCCACTGCATTTTACCACTTCTTTTTCTTTATTTCTCTCTTTCTCTGGTTAGGGTTTAGGGTTTACCACCAAGAGTTAGCAAATTGTTGAGTTGCCTTCAGTCAATTCACTAGGAAAGCATAGCAAGATTCTCCGTGGAATGGTATATTTTGTTCGAACAAAAGTTCCTTGTTTTCTATTTTGTTGTATATGAAATTTGTAGAGCATGTGGCTTTTCAAAATAAATATAGCCTTCTATACTTTTCACCCTATATTCTAATTGATCCCAATTTAATTAAGATTTGAGTATAGGATATAGAAAAACATACCTGGTGTTTCACATTGCAAGGAAAAGCAAACCTCTCCTGAAGAGGACTACAAATTTGCAGCCCCACTCACAGCCTCACTTCAGCAATAAGTCAAATTCTGCAATGCGTTGTTACTACACAATTTCATACTAGTACATAACAACCTTATTTCTTGTATGACATAAAAAGGCTATGCCCAGAGCACAAGGCTCCAACTTGGGAAGGTAGCATTTAGGCAGCCTTCTCCCACTTCACTCTAATATACCACAAGTCACTTCAACAAGCAAAGTTGTTGACTACTTTGGTTGACTTTCATTATTTTTTTCCTTGACAAGTTTGGTTAACTTTCACAATAACTGTGTATATTTCAAAATTTCATAAATCCAATGGCATTTTATGAAATATGTTTTTTTCTAGAACATAATTTTCTGTCCTACCCTTTTTGTGCCATGAGTATGTGTCGTTTGTTTTCTTCTCTCTCAATAAGCATTGTATTTTGACTTGGTTGTTATTATGGTTACTGGTAGTGATTTTTGTTCAGGATCCCTATTTATGTTGGACATGGTTTTTGAACAATCTTTTGCTTGGGTGATATGATATTGGTGCTCCTATTTTCTGAAGTCAGCAGGAGGCTACATTCTGATGGAAGTCATTATTCAAGCCTCATCTATGGTGGAATCTATGTATGTTGATTATGTAGTCTTTATGGAGGAATCTGTGTATTCACCCACTCATGTGTAGCCCACTCAAAGGCTACAGGGCAAGACAGGGTTGCACCCAAACCTGTAGCCTGGGCTACAGCCAAATCCACAACATCGACAGTTAACCAAAGCACTACAAGTCAAGGCAAAGTTGCAGCCATGGCCACAACTCAGCACAACAGAATAGCTGCAGCAGTTGAAGCCACAACTCAGTCCAACAGAGCAATTGCATCAGATGCAAATACATTCAAGTTCTTCTCTAATTTTCTTTAATTTTAACAAGAGGAGCAAGTGTAAATCAACAGCCAACAATCTTTCAATTGAATTGAATGAAATCACAATTTTCTAGTTTTATTTATGTCTTATTCACCAAAAAAAAAAAATGTTTGACATTTTTCATCAATATATGATTACCAGATGGGTACCAAAAAAACCAACGCCCATTAATGGGTGTTTGGGAGGGGTTAGACACATACCAACCAAAATAATCATTTTTTTATTAATGAAAACAAAGGGATATTAAGCAACAAAAACAAATATTTCAAGCAATTTGTACAGTGATAAGTGTCTCCTTTAATGCATCAAATTACATTTAAGGAGCAATAAATTAATATTTCAAAACAAAGTAATTTAGACCAATTCAGCATAATAATTAATATGAAAAATATTATAATTAATAGGAAAATCAATTTGAGAGACATACTGCCTCCTCGAGAAGCACCACCAATGTTTGCTCTCCTTTATTCTATATAAACTTGCCTTCTAGCCAACGATATTGGAGATGCCTACAAAAAGAAAATCAAGAACACAAATGAAAGATTGCATGAAAAATCCTCACTCAAGTGAAAAAGATGAAATTGACTCTTTCAAGCACCTTTGGTTTCACACAAGACAAGACCTAGGATAAGGTGATCAAGAAAAATCTTAATACAACAATAATAGAAGGAAAAAAAAAAATATTAGAACCATTCACAAGAAGTTCCACAAGATACTCCGTAGTGTGGTATGCCAACATTACAAAATTAATGATGGATGTCTTCAAATATATTTGGTTTCTCACTTTCCCACAAGGAATTTTTGTTCGAACAAACAAGCAAGGATTTCTGAAAGCATCAATTCTTTAAAAACACTTTTAAATAGTTTTATGAAGCTTTAAACATTGTTTTCACAAAAAAATTAAAATGATATGAAACTGATGGGTTTTCCCAACTTTTCATGTATTTGTTTCCAAAAACACGATAAAAGAAAACAATTTTTTATTTTTAAAACCATGCCAAACAACACCTCATTATCTGAAAAACATATACACAAACTAAACATATAGAAAAAAATATTTTCTAGCCAATAAGAAAGATAGAATCATCAAATCATAATTCATAATTCATAACATGAAACAAGGCAAAAATCTTGATTACAACTCAACTAAGCTGACCTAGACCAATGCATCAAATGCAAAGACATCTAGTTGAACATCAAAATTTATAAAAACAGTACTGATTAATTGCAATCAAGACGGAATTCAAACCTTGATTGCATTTTGAACAATATGGAGATCTTCAAACTCAACAAAGGCATAGCAGACACCATTGTTCTGCACATCAATTACTGTTTTAGATTGCTTTCAGATATGCATTAAAGCACATGATTAAAAAAGACATACAGTAAAAACTGACCTTCATGTTCCTGATTAATACACCATCAGGCAGGATTCTACCAAACGTTTTAAACTTTAGCTCAATATCAGCAGCAGAACTGATAGAGAGAAAATTCCTTACATAAACAGATTTCAATTCAACTGAAACAAAGAATTAAATAATCAACCTGATGTTCCTTGTTGAAATTATTATGAATTAACATCTAAAAAAGAAAAATAGCCATCTAAGGATAAGGTAACAAGATGCAAGTGAAGAATTTGAAGCCAATCACAAAACCATGCATATCTCAAGTCTCAACGTCTATGAAAATCAATACCATAAGGTAGATAAGTAGCATTACATTTGATTTCCTTACAAACATAAATTTAATGTCTCACAACTCATTCTAAATGATTGGCAAGCCCTTCCACAAATCACAATGACATCAACAAGAAAATAAATCATGCAACTTTGGAAAAAAAATCAATTGGCTGGACTGGAACAGTAAGAAGAAGAAAAAAATAATATCATAATGTCCTTTAGAGTCATTTTTACTCCATCCCATCCCAAGAAGCAAACAAAGAGTGAATAATTATGTATTGGACTATAATATAACAACAACAACAGCAACAACAACAGTAGAATAATGAAGCACCTCAGCTTCAGCAAGCCAAGCTGCTACAGCCACAAACCAAATGCAAGACAAAGCTGCAGCATGAGCTGCAGCCTCTGAAGTTGAAGGCCCAGCGGTAGCAGATCAGTGTTCAACCACTGTCTCCAGCCAAGCCACAGCCTAGACTAGCCAAGCCGTAGCCCATGCCTTAGTCCAGAACAAAGCAGCAGCTAATGCTGCAACACTTCAGCCTCAATTTAACATGTGTGGATCTCAAAATAAATTGTAATAGAATTAGTTTGAGTTGTTAGTCTATTAGGATCTTATGCTGGGAGAGCCCAACTGATTAAAACCATCATTTTCTCTATTGGTCTTCCTTAAAACAAAATGAAACTTCTTTTTTATTTTACTACTAATTTTTATATGGGGCAAGTCAATGGTAGTTAGTATAGATGAAATTTTTAATAAAAAAAATCATATTATTTTATATGAACAACATCATCATCTCATCAAGTGATTGGTGTAGGATATGAAATAATTTATTTGCTTCCTACTGCATACACACTACTCTTCAGCAATCAAACAGTTAATTACTGTTCAAAGAGAGGGATAGAATAGAAAGGCAAATATGTATATTAGTATGTCAAAAACATGTGAAATGAAAGACTCGGGTTTTAAAATATAAATAAATAAATATGGACTTCTTGATAATAAAAACAAAAATGACTTTGTTCCATGTATTTTTTTGAAACATTTGGGGATTGTAAACTTAAACTTAAAGACAAAACACTTGATGGAGATCACAATATAAATCAATTAATAAACCAAACCACACAAGGTGGAAATTGGAATGATTAATAAAAAAAATTAAAAAAATAATAATTGATGAGACATTAGACTTGAACAATTTTTTTATTTTTTACTTTATTTTTGACTTTATTTTTATTTTTATTTTTATTTTTTGATAAGCAAAAGAGAGCTTTATTGATGAAGAAAGCAGAACAAGCATAAAACTAACATCAATAGAGAGGGAAGTGCAAAAGCATCACCGCTGTCCTTAACAATCCCAACTAGGTTGGCACCGCTAAGGAAGCAAATCATCTGCTAGCACTTGACCCAAGATTGGCTAATCTTTAATCAAATATTTCATTAAATTTGAAATTGATAAAAATAAATAAATAAATAAATAAAACTTGGTTAAAATTGTGTTCCAACAATTTTGCCAAATTTATATCAAATGATAAAAGAGCTACATTTTTTTATCAAATCATTTTTTTTTTTTAATCTTTTACAAGGATTCAACTCAAAAAATAAACAAATAAATATAGAATCAAACCCAGATCATTATCGTTACAACAAAGAATGCCAAACCAAGCCAGCTCTCTCTCTCTTCTGTTCATGAAAGATAAAGTTAAAATTGACCTGTTATTTTGCTCTTTTTTTTGTTGGATAAGAGGTTTCCCTCAGCAAGCTCACATGGGTTTTGGAAAATTCTTTCTCTTTCTCAAATCTCTCTCTCTCTCCCTCTCTCTCTCTCTCTATATATATATATATATTTATAGCACAAGATTACCTTGAAATAAAAGGAAGATGACCTTGTTTTGCAAAAACCCCCAAATTAAAAGCATATTTAGAAATAAAATGTGGTTTTCTTAAAAAATAAAATAAAAAATTATGAAAACAAGTTTTCAAACCAAAATTTAAGAAAACGCAAAAATGTTTGAACAAATACTGTTCAAATTGAAAATGAGGAAAAATCTGAAATTGTTGAGGAAAAAACAATTTATGTGCTTGGAGATGAATAGTGATCGAGCAAGGGAAATCTGGATTTGCTAATAGAAGTCACAAAACTTATCTCTGGCGAGTTTGAAGACGACTACCGAGTTAGAAAATGGAAGTGAGCAAAGAGTTTTGCAGAGAGACGAAGAACAAAACGGTGATGGATACAGCAACAACATGAACAACTTTGATACACCAACATAGACATTATAAAAAAAAGTCACTTTTAGCGACTAAAATATTGGTCGCCAATTGTCTGTTTTTTGGTCGCCAATGACATTCTACGACCACAGATTTTGGTCGCTACGTTTGTCGCCAAAACCCTGTCGGGAAAGGTCTTGGAGGGTTTTGCCGACCAAAAACCCTTTGGTCACCAAAAGCAAGTCTTTAGCGACCAAAATTTTAGTCACCAATAATCAATTATGTTTCTTTAATATTATACATTTACCGACCAATATTTTAGTCGCCAATAGTCAAGGAATTCCAACACCTTTAGTCGCCAAAAACGTCAAACATGAAAAGAAAAAAAAAATCACTGTAGAACAATTTGATTCGCTCTTGCGAAGACTCAAACTGCCAACCTCCTGTACCATAAACCTTATGCACTACACTCTTCCCACTACGCCTCTATAGCACCACATGACTGTATATGTGACATATATTATTTAGATAGTACATACACCCATATTTATGTAAAATAAACTATTTAGTAGCAAAATAAAAATAAAAAAATTAACTTTTAGCAACCAAAATAATTTTAACCGCTAAAAATGACCACTTTTGGCAACTAAACTTATGTTTTTGTCACCAATTGTAAACTTTTGGCTACTAAAGTTTTTTTAGTCACCAAAAAACTTTACTTTTGGCTGCTAAAATTTTTTTAGTCGGTAAAACTCATATAATCAGCGAGCAAACTTATTTTTAGTCACCAATTGTAGACTTTTGACTACTAAACTTTTTAAGTCACCAAAACGCTTTACTTTAGTCACTAAAACCCATATAATCAGCGACCAAACTTATTTTTAGTCGCCAATTGTAGACTTTTGGCTACTAAAATTGTTTAGTCACCAAAAAGTTTTACTTTTGACTACTAATGTTGTTTTGGTCGCTGAAAGTTATACTTTCAGCTACTAAATTTTTTTTAGTGGGGAAATTTGGTCGTCGAATGTGCTTTTTCTTGTAGTGAGAAGAGAAGAGAAGAGATGAGTGCGTACCGTCGATTGTCACCGCTATCAAACGTCATACCATTGATCGCCGTTGCCGCCGAAAAGAGATTGAAACCCTTCGAACCAGTCTCCCTTATGATTAGAAGCTATTGGAAGCCAAACAGTTGATGTATATGTTTTTTTTTCTAATATATATATATTTGGTGATTGGCGCCATAAATTTTATTTTGGCGCTTATTTTTTTTGTTAATACCATTCATGACATAAATTGTGCATTGTAAAAAGTGCAATACTTTTCACGGCTGGCGTATGTGTGTCATGTATAGCTGATGTATTAACGGCATGCAATATGCATATCATAGAAAGTTTTATTATTTACGGCTAACATTGTAAGATGTAAAAAAATTACCGTTATTACCATTCACGACCTACGTAACAGACATGCCGTGGTTGAAAAATTATTTACGACATGCAAAAAAAGGAAGTCATAAAAATGAGAAACTATGACTTACATTTATTGTATGTCGTTGATATAGTGTCGTAGAAAATCAATTTTGTTGTAGTGTATGAATCCCCTCTCCATCTCCTAAAATAAACATAATATTAATAGGTCCCACCTCCATCTCAATCACATTTCCTCCTCTATCTCCCAAAACAAATGAACTCTAAGGGTTTCACAAATTTTAGGGCTTTCACCATTTTCATTCATTAACATGATTAAAAAATCTCAATGCAGGCATAAATGGAGAATGAGAACATGGATTTCGTAATATACCTCAAAGCATAAGTTTGCATACTTATATGGATTTCATAAATCTTTATAAAATTCCTAAATTTTGATACAATAAAACAGATCAGATACCCATCTATAACATTACATTAAAAAGAATTAAAGAAATCCCTACATCTTAAAGAGAAGAGGAGAGCCAAGAAGAAAACCCCCAAATTATCAACATTTCAAGATTTTCTATTCAATTGGTCAAAATGTAGCTTTCAATACGCTCGTTGTTTTGGTATGAAGAACTGGCATCAAAATCTTGATAGATTTAGTTGGATGATGAAATTTGTAAGGTTTTGGTGTTGTTTTAGAGAGAGATCAGAGGAAAAAAGAGAGTAGATAGAGAGTGTCAAGACTTATGAAGAAAGAGAGGAAAAACAGCTAAAATAAGAGAAAAGCCAAAAAATCGAGGCAAAAACACAAAGCTCCACACATGCAAAGCCCCTTG
Organism: Camellia sinensis; assembly: GCF_004153795.1. Taxonomy (NCBI): domain Eukaryota; kingdom Viridiplantae; phylum Streptophyta; class Magnoliopsida; order Ericales; family Theaceae; genus Camellia; species Camellia sinensis. Next base: position 793,226 of record NW_021026509.1, read on the forward strand.
GTCGCACATGTAGTTTGCAGCAAAAAAAAAAAAAAGCTTAGCCAGGAACTCCCCTGCCGCACGTGTGGCCCAAACCCAAGGCCAACAATTCTGGGCTTCACTAATCCATATGTGTGGGCCTACCTGTCGCACGTGCGAGACTACCCTGGTGATTAAAAAGTTTTCTAAGGCATTCCCACACTTCTTGGTTTCATCGTTATGCCCAAACTCGCAAATTCTCACTCGGGAAAACATCAACAAAGTTGAACAAGTTCAAACTCGTAAACAGCAAAACGTCACACAACACTCGAGGCTATGAAAGTAAAATAGATAATCCGAAAAGATATAAACAAGTTGGGTCAACAACCCAGGACAACATAGAGAGAGTGAAACAACCATGAAAGTAGAGAATGGGAGGGAAGAGAAGCTTTTTGGTTGAATATTGTGTCTTAAAAAACTAATTCTAAAGATGTTGCAGTTCCAAGACTATTTAGCCAAAATATAGCAATATTTGAAATTGTATCTTGAAATAATGATTTCATCTAAAATCACATCCTTTTTTTTTTTTGATCGGCAAAGAAAAACTCCATTAAAAACATGAAATTTATAGGTACAAGGAAATAAAACGCAATGAGAGAGATTCGAAGAGTAAACCTCACTCTCCTACTACTGCTACTTGCGATCTTACAACCAACCCCTTAGCCTCACGATTTTATATTTTAAAATGCAACAATAAAATAAAATAAACCATATTCTTGAGCCCCCACCTAAACAAGAGAAAAAGAAAAAAACTCTGAAACACTCCCCAGGTACATCCCCCAAACACTGTAACACTCAAGAGCCCCTCACTTCAGACTCAACCACTGCAACACTCTTGAGCCCCACGCCTGGCCTGAACACAGCCAAGGCTACACCTACTGAACACATCCAAGGTCGCACTCCACCCATCTGAACACAGCCACCGACCAACCACCCATCTATACACAGCCACCGACCACCCATCCTTCTGATTCAAACTCCGGGCAGTCAATGCATCCGAACACACCCAAGGACCCACTGTCATCTCCACACTCATGCCCACCTGCTGCTACACCACGCCTATGCTGCTGCAACTCCCAAAACTCACACCCAAGGACCCATTGCCATCTCCACACTTATGCCCACCTGCTGCTACACCACACCCATGCTGCTGCAACTCCGGGACTGCTACAGGTGCCTCATCTTTTGCTGCTGCTGCCTCCTTTTGTGGTTCTTCTTCAGCCCTGAAAACCCAGTTTTCCACTTCTCCCACGGTTTTCCTCTCCCAAACACCTCTCTCGATTGATCCTCTTTGTAGACCCGACTCCATTCCCCTCTTTCCCGACCACAAACACTGACCACCATAGAGTTGAAACGGAAATCACCCCTCAAACTCCCACACACACGGAGCACTCGAATGAAGATCCTAAACTCTGGATCCTTCACCCCTCAAACTCCCGCTTACAGAGAAGTGCCCGAATGAAGTTCCAGAACCAACCCACCCATGGTCAACGCAACCACTCTACATCGGAACCCATGGCCGAAACACCACTACCACCGAACCTCTTCATTCGAAGAAAGAACCCACCAAAACCACCTATCAACACTGTGAAAAACAAACAACCTAAACAACAACATCCTAATCAAATCTAGAGATTAGATCTGAAAAGGAGAAAAACGGAAAACAAATGGGGGCTCAAGATTATTAGAAGAAAAGAGCATCAAACACAAGAAGAGAAGCCAGGCCAGCCAACTGCCATGGCCAAAGGCGGCGGCGGCCAGCTGGCCAGCAGTGAGGCCCCAGAAGGAGGTTTTTTAGAGAGAGAGTTTTTTAAAATGAGAGAAAGAAGTCTATTGCATGTTAAGGTGTTGAGACTTATAGTGTGGGATAAAAATCACATCCTTAAGTTGCGAATTTGTGCTGAGTTGGCCAAATGCCAACTTTGCTAGAGCTTGAATTCACATGTTCAGCATAGCATTTTTTTGGATAAAATTGCAAGTTGAACATACGATTCCATACTAGGTAGAAATACATCTTAGGTCAAGTAAACTAATTGAATGAAGGTGCTTTACTTTATGCAAGAAATGAAACAGTAGGTTCAACGTTTGATTTTAACCTAAAGTGCTTGTTAACGAAGGAAGAAATGGTAGGTTGACCTTGCGATTTCATCATACAACGAAATTGCAATTTCAGCATAATGGTTAAGATTTCACCAAATCATCTTACTGTCACTACAGGAAATATGGGTTTAGGTGACGTTTTTTTAACGGCGTTTTTCAAAACGTCATTATTTTTAATATTTAACGGCATTTTATAAACGTCTTATTTTTCTTTAATTAAAACGCTGCCGTTTTATGAATAGGAGGCGTTTATAAACGTCTTTAAATGCGTGTTATCGCATGCGCTTCCTTTTCAAATCTGAGAATCTCAACTCTCAAATTGAACCGATGCACTCGCAAATACTCTCTCTCTCTCTGTTGTCTTCAAATGCGTGTTATCTCACAGAGATTCAGTTGCTTATCAATGGAATCCTCAGAAATCGAAGTTCTCTCTCGAAATCGAAGTGATTCATCAGAGCGATTTCGAAGTTCATCTCAGCGATTTAGATCAGTCTTAGTGATTTAGATCTCGAAATCGAAGTTCATAACTCGAAATTTTAAAATTCTGAGTTCATATCGCTTCGATTTCATATTGCGATTCAAATCTGAGTTCATATCACTTCGATTTCGATTTAGATTTAGATCTGAGTTCAATCACTTCGGTTTCAATTCAGATCGTGATTCAGATCTCAGCGATTCAGATCGGCCTCAGTGATTCATATCTCAAAATCGAAATCGAAGGTCATCTCAGCGATTCAGATCGATGAGCTCCATTCTCACTCTCTTTGTCTCCCTCTCTCTCCCTCTCTCTCTGTGCTGTCTCGCAGAGATTCAGCTTGTTGATTCAGAGGTTCAGATCGATCTCAGCGATTCAGATCGGTGATTCATCCCAGTGATTTCGAAGTTCTCTCTCGAAATGGAATCGAAGTTCATCTCAGCGATTCAGATCGGTGAGCTCCACACTCTCTCTCTCTCTTAAGGTGAAATCGATACTTCGATATTCTATGAATGGTTTTGATGGGTAAACCTTTTTATTTATAAAAAGGAATTATTTATTTATAAAAAGGAATTATTTATTTAGATCGAAGTTCCCTGTTTGCACTATCTAAAGCTTTTTATTTATAAAAAGGAATTATTTAATTCTGTATAAAATTTCCACCTAAAGATAATAAACAAGTAAAGCCTATCAAGAAGAAATTTCCAATTTACGAAGTTTGGTGTGGTAGGAAGATGTTTCATTTGAGCATCACAACTTAAAAGCAGCTAATGACTCATGCTGCATTTCCGGCCTTTGCACTTTATCTACTAGAGCGTTATATTTATTTCTAAACTCTCTCTTCTTTTTTTTTCTTTTTTTTATAGTAAATGTTATAGTTGTTTCATTGGATTTATTATTGATTTAAGGCTTCTAAAGATATACATTAAGTGAATGGTCCTTACAAATTATTGAATGTTTTCTTCTTCACATGATTGACATTGTTCTAACAATCTATTTCTCCTTCTTGAATTCAGTGATGGAGTGCAAGTGCAACCAGTTCATTCACTGAACTCTTACTTTCTTGAAAAACTTGAATGAGCTAGTTTTTTAATTTTTTAAATATAAAACGGCTTAAGGCTTGACATAATAATTTGTAATCTCATACTTATCTTGAATACGATTTTCTGCCACTTGTAGCCAAAAAACTAGTAGCTAGTATTCCTTGCAACCTAACTTTTTACACCAAGAGTAATTCCTTCTAGCTATGTTGACTTGATAGTAGTGTACCTTTATGATGGTCCGTCATTGTACCTGACCACGGGCTTGCAGTTAGGTAACTACGTTAGTCATTAACAAGCAGTGGGTCTGAAAGGTCATGTTTGGTTGAGGTAATAATCTCCCCTTGATTTTCAAACCACTTTTTTCCCTTTCATTATGTTTAGCTGTTTAGTATTTGTTGCAAAAGAGTTACTTTCCCTGTGAACCATATGATAACTATCCCCTAAACAAGAGTTGACAATGTAAATCTCAGTGTCTTTTATTCCATTGCAGAGGAATTAACTTAGGACCTACTAGATGTCACTTAATAGTATGAAAATGATTTTTTTTCCCATGTTGATGCGCGAAATCTGTTTTAAGAAGTTCTATCTAAAAATAGCCAGTTCTGAAGAACTCCTAACGTCATTTTGACTTGTTTGTATACATTTTCAAATCTTATTTGATTCGGATGAGTTATGTGCAGGAGGACTAAGCAGTGGTGGCTGATCACATGAGAAAGTGTCATCTGTGCAAGTATTGTAGGGCCAAGCATGGAACCATGGCTTTCGGAATAAAATAACTGCTGGAACATGACGTTCATATAAATAAAAATCCTTATATACTGAGATGTCAACCATGGTGGCATGAGATTCTTGTACTCCTCTTAGTCTCCTACAAGATTTTAGTGAGCTATTCTCAAGTACACTATATAGACAATTTCTGATTTTTGATTTGTAATTTTATCATTCAATGGTGTTTGGGCTGAAAGAAGTTTAAATTTGTTGATTACTCAATGGAGATCAGTGTAATTTACCCCTATTAAAATTTGGAGTCACATCATGAAAACATTGATTTAAAATTGTATTCATGAATTACTCTTTTCTTTTTATAAATTTACTTTGGCTTGTGTTTGTTGGTGACTCTATTGGAAGAAACCAATGGGAGTCCCTTCTCTGCATGCTCTCCTCTGCAGCTCCTGATAAAACTTCGATATTTGAAGTGAATGGTAGCCCAATCACAAAGCACACTGGTTTCTTGGCATTCAAGTTCAGGGATTTCAACTGCACTGTTGAGTACTACAGAGCTCCATTTCTAGTGGTGCAGGATCGGGCCCCGGCTAGAGCGCTCGAAAAGGTGAAGACTACTAAACTTCTAATCCAAGAACGGTAGCACAGATCTTGTTGTTGCTTTGTCTATACAGATATGGGATATGGTGCAAGCGATGTAGGATTTATGAAATTGATAAATTACTGGTAGCCTTTATAAATCTCTCACTAAAGGCTACTAGGATTTATGCAGGATTGATAAATAAAAAATAAAAAATATATATAGATATAGATTATGGGTTTTAGTTTGAGTAAATTGTAGATTGAGCTTCAATTGATTGTGTGTTCACATGCATGCATGTATGATATTTGGTTTCGGAACCTAAATTTACAATCTAAATGTTCTTTCATATTTGGATTGCTTTCTTCAGGCAATAAGAGCAATATAGAGGCATAAAATGTGAATGAAGAAGGAAGAGTGCATCCAGATTGCAGAAATGCATCAAACCCTTATCATCAATGTAGTTTCCTCTTTGCTACAAACTTTTGCTACCCAAATTGCAACTTGAAAGCGGTTGAATTTAGTTTTCACTGAGTGGCACTATTTTCTATTATCTTCACATATTACATAGCTAAAATATTGTCTTGGTTTATCTGGTTGTTTGGAAATGTGCTTGCTGAATTTTGGCTGGCTGACCTCTATTTTCGTAGAGTTGTCCAATTTATTTTTCCTATTACACATTTTTGTAAATGTAGGGTAACTGACTCTATTATAAGTTTTTTAAGTTCCTTGTGTTGTGATAATAATATGTCATTCAGGTGCCCTATATTGTTGTAATTTTCCTTGAATTACCTAACGTCTTTGTAGACACTATTAGGAGAAATTAAGGCTACTGGTGTTAAGGTTTAGCACAGTTCAGTTGTTGCTGTTCCTAATTCGCATGAAGATTTACATGATAAAATATATGATCGTGAAGATGCCTCTATATCGGCCCAATGAATATTCATTTGTTCTACTTCTTGGTCTGGTATGAGCTACTATGAGGAGATGACGCATTTATGGAAGGATTATCAGGTACATTATTTGCGAGCAATTTTGCAGTCTAGTATTTGTCATGGTATACATAGATTCATATGCTTGCTTAGGAAGTCATTAATTTTTCTAGCACTAATACACACATGCACTCACACAAGAAAATAAATAAATAAAATAAAAAAGGAGGCCGTGGAAAGAAGAAAGATTTTTTTAAAAAGAAGTAAAAGTTACTGGCTAGACAAAAAAACAGAGTTTGGTGGCATTTTGTTGTCACATGGAACAACAGCCATTTTAGATGAAGGGATAATGCCTTCACAATGTTTTCCCCAAGGAGTAAGGTTGAGCAATTAAACTAGAATTTTATGTTTGTTATTTATTGAAATAAATGAAAAAACCAATTTGAACCTAGACAAAGAGTAATCTGATTATCACGTTGTTTGAGCTTGAGGGATCATTTATCAATTCACTTTTTGCAGGTGGTTCATGTTGTAAAATCAGATTCCAGACTTGCAAATAATGATCTACCTATTGATATCCAAAGGTTGAGATGTCGTGCTCTGCATTATGCTCTCCGCTTCTCTCTTTCTATTGACAATCTTGGGAAGGTTGGAACTTTTGTCTCTCCAGCATTCGTCTACCAAATAAATTTGGAATCTAGTTCCAGTTACAATTGAATTGATCTTACCAAAATTCTGAATGCTCCTTAGAATTTTATTACAAATTTTGGGACTTCCTGTGTTGAATTGATAATGATTATAATCAATCAAACATTTGCCACCATGCATGGTTTTGGATCTATTACTCCATTTGAAATGGAATGACAAAATTTTTGAAATCTCATTAGCATTTAAAACCTTACGAGGTTTGTATAGAATGTTGCTCCGAGTATGATGTAGGTGGTAATTTACTTTTGAGAGGCCTCCTACGGGGATATTCCTGTTAAATTAGGTTATGAGAATACATGATAGTGAGACCGCAGAAGCTGGTGGAGCGGCTGAGATCCCGTGGGGGAAGATACATTGCTCTTCATCTGAGGTATGAGAAAGACATGTTATCTTTCACTAGCTGTACTCATGGTCTTACTAATGCAGAATCTGAAGAGCTAAGAATAATGAGGTTAATATCTTGTATATATATATACATGCAAAATTTTAAAAATGATGATATACCTTTGTACAGATATACGTATGTGATTTCATACATTTGTACATGTCTAGGCTATATGTTGACAAGTGGCAAAACTTCTTGCCTCTGCATTGGATGTAATGTACCTCCACTGGAAGATGAAGAAGATAAATTCAACAGAACAGAGAAAAGGAGGCTTTTCTCCATTAACCCCCGAAGAGGTGGGAATATTTCTTCAAGCTCTCGGTTACCCTCCATCAACATTGATTTATATTGCTGCTGGGGATAGTTTGTGATGTTCTAGGCTAAATTCAATGATGACACCTACATTGCTGTTTTTATTGATATGTGATATAAGTATTGCTGCCTGAATTCTGAAAAAATCCATTGAAGTAACATTTGTTTATCGATGTGATGTGGCAGGCTCGACGCATATTGGCAAAACTAGATATTTACAGGAAGTTTACTAATGCTTGGCAGTCGCTGTTATTGTGTCCTTAGGCTGGATATGCTATGAGGTAATTTTTCTTGTCTGGGAAATAAGGCTTAATTAATCTTTGAATGTGTTAAGAAATGTCAAGTGTTTAACATGAACCACTATAGGACAATGGAAAGCACAAAGGGTCTGTTAAAAACCATCCTCTGCGATGAAAAGGTCTCAATAACACAGTGTCTGGCTGAGACCAAACAAAATTATTAGCATTTGAACCATGTAGAATGCAAGAATGAGGGCCAAGATGAAAATCCCTGTGGAGAAATAAATGGTTTAAAGGCCTGCTATTATCTGCTTTGTTAAAATTTGTTGCAATTGGTAGTCAATTTCTTTGTTAAAATTTGTTGCAATTGGCAGTCAATTTCTTTCATTTAAAGCAGATAATTGGCACTCTATAATGACCATTATCATTCATACAATGTCCATGTGTATCTGGCAATTATAATTCACCATTCTTCTACCATCATCGTTCATTTACAACCTGTTTGGACGGGAGAAGCAAGTGAAAATTACATGCGGCGGCTATATGTTATAAAAAATTAGTTGTCAATTATTTTCTTGTCTCCACATTGAATATTTTCACATGTGGCAGCTGTACTTACTCGGGAGAAGCAAGTGAAGAGTTTGACAGGGATGATCATCATGGTGGATATGAAGTTGCTACATGTAGAATTTATGTGAGAGGAGAGGGAAAAAGCCATTGGAGGGAATATGATGAAGCTTTTTTTATTTATTCCCTGGGCTTCCACAACATCAAATGTTTTGTTCAGTTCTGTTATGTTTTTCTTCTTGTTTTGTTTTGTTGGTTTCTCACCAACTGGAGGTTGGAGCTTCAATTAGCTCTAAGTTCCTCTTTATTGATGTTCTGTATCTCTTTTACATACTTACATCAATAAAGATTTTCTTTGCCGATCAAAAAAAAAAAAACTAATTCTAAAGATGTTGCATTTCCAAGACTATTTAGCCAAAATATAGCAATATTTGAAATTGTATCTTGAAATAATGATTTCATCTAAAATCACATCCTTAAGTTGCGAATTTGTGCTGAGTTGGCCAAATGCCAACTTTGCTAGAGCTTGAATTCACATGTTCAACATAGCATTTTTTTGGATAAAATTGCAAGTTCAACATATGATTCCATACTAGGTAGAAATACATCTTAGGTCAAGTAAACTAATTGAATGAAGGTGTTTTACTTTATGCAAGAAATGAAACAGTAGGTTCAACGTTTGATTTTAACCTAAAGTGCTTGTTAACTAAGGAAGAAATGGTAGGTTGAACTTGCGATTTCATCATACAACGAAATTGCAATTTCAGCTTAATGGTTAAGATTTCACCAAATCATCTTACTGTATAAATTATTTTCAAGTATAATATCCAAAAACTACTTTTAGGTATCACATCCGAAACTGTAGCGAATGGCTTTAAGTATTGTGGATGAGTGGTCCTGCACCCATCTTGCCTACAACAATTTGCACCAAGCTGTGACAATAATAAAGGTTTTTTTTTTTTTTTAAACAAATAATTTTCCACATAACTACACTTAACTAGATAGGTACCACCCTAGATAAATTCATAGATGGATCAGAATCGCCATTGTTTTAATTGCGCCTTTTACCTTTTGCTTCTCTCACTTTGTGTGTATCATCATTAACTCAACAAAAAGCATAATTATTTTTTTATTTTTTCTTTTGAATAAGAAAACAATATATTTGTATTTACACAATAGAGAAGACTTCTACAATGATTTTCTACTAAAAGTCAATCTCATCACATAATCAATTAAACACATATGCCTGAACTGATTAAATTCTAATAGATGCTATCTAGGGATGACAGCACAGCTCTTTCTACATGTAATATAATCCATGTTTAAAGTAACACTACAATTATTAGATGTTTTTACCATTTTCATTTAACATTTTTTTGTGGTCCTCTTATCACTATTTATTGGGATAACGAATCTCACATACATATTATTAATATCTAAGTAACACGAGGTGAACCACATAACATGGTAAATGAAAATGATAAGAACATGTTGTATAACATTTTTGTGCTACATAAGCCATTATTTGAAGAAATTAATGCCACAAACGGTTTCACAAAGGTATATAGTCATGCTAAAGACTTATAAGTAATGCTAGAGAAATTATTGCATGCTTCTCTCTCTCTGTATGTAGTAATGCTAAAGACTTATAAAATATAACTTCTAAATTTACTAACCTTAACATGACACGAAATTGAGTTTTAGTTGATTAATTCATATACAAATTAATAATTGACAGTTACAAAATTTGATATAAATTTAAGAGAATGGTTGTAAAGGAATTAAGTTCTTCATAAACAAATCAAACTCGATTCATTATGACACATTTGCTAAATGGATGAGCTTGAGTCAAATTTTTAGACTCATTTAGTTTGGAAACTATGCTCAAGAATATCAAAGCTCAACTAGAATAGGCTCTTCAATACAAAGATATATAAATTAATTTAGTATTTAATAATATTTCAAACATTATTTTATTAATTTATTTTAGTTTTTATGTTTATATTTGGTGTTTCCGCAAAGTTATAAATTTCAATGATGAAACTTACAAATAATATGATTATTATTTGTATTTTTCTAATTAATCTTTCCAGTTTTCTCTTAATTACTATGTCAATTCAAGTTTCATTTTTTGTTTGAAAATTGAGTTTCGCTCGTTTATATAATCGAGTTAATGTGAAGTGAGCTCGAGTTTCATAAATACTAATTAAGTTCAAACTCAAATAATTTTAAACAACACTCTATTTGTTTGGGTAGAAAACATTTTCTAAAAAATATTTTTCGTATTTTTTAGTATTTGGTACTATAGAAAACGAAAGTTAATGAAAAATATTTTTCATGGTCAATAAAAAACAAGTTTATTTGGTAGAAAATATTTTTCATCTTTAAAAAGTATAAAATATTTTTCAGACTAAATTTTTATTAATGTCACTACCCCCCAAGCTCTTAAAACAGCTTTTAAAAATTACACTAGTATCTTTATATTTTATGATATTTATAAAATGTTTATTATGATTACCTCCTAATTTTTTGAAATTATTTATTTCATTTTTTTTTTCACAATGTATTATGAGGTGATTTTCAACTATTTCTCACGCTATTTAATAGCATTAATATAATCTAGTCATGTTCATTTATAGAAGTGGTGTATGCAACCATTTTTTACTTTTTTTGTTTTAAAAAATCAAAGAAACATTTATATATTTTATTTATTAGATATTGTCAACCAACAAAATAGCTTTATTAATAACTCAAAACTTTAGAGAAGAATACATACACACACATATATATATATATATATATATAAAACTTGTTAGATTCATTTATTTTTGTCCTCATAAATTATTTTTTTCACAACTCTTACATAAGAGAAATTATTTTCTATTAATGTGAAGTGAGTTCGAGTTTCATAAATACTGATTAAGTTCAAACTCGAATAATTTTAAAGAACACTCCATTTGTTTAGGCAGAAAACACTCTCTAAAAAATATTTTTCATATTTTTTAGTATTTGGTACTATAGAAAACGAAAGTTAACGAAAAATATTTTTCATGATTAATAAAAAACAAGTTTATTTGGCAAAAAATATTTTCCATCTTTAAAAAGTATAAAATATTTGTCAGACTACATTTTTATTAATGTCACTACCCCCCAAGTTCTTAAAACAGTTTTTAAAAATTACACTAGTATCTTTATATTTTCTGATATTTATAAAATGTCTATTACGATTACCTCCTAATTTTTTGAAATTATTTATTTCATTAACTATTTATTTTGATTTTTTTTTTCACAATGTATTTTGAGGTGATCTTCAACTATTTCTCACGCTATTTAATAGCATTAATATAATCTAGTCATGTTTATTTATAGAAGTGGTGTATGACACCATTTTTTTACTTTTTTTGTTTTAAAAAATCAAATAAACATTAATATATTTTATTTATTAGATATTGTCAGCTAACAAAATAGCTTTATTAATAACTCAAAACTTTAGAGAAGAATTTATACATATACACACACACATATATATATATATAACTTGTTAGATTCATTTATTTTTGTCCTCATAAATTATTTTTTTCACAACTCTTACATAAGAGAAATTATTTTCTATTAATCCCCCCTCCCCCACAAAGCATAAATCCTAGTTCTGCCCTTAACTACCACCACTCTCACCTCCACTATTTACACCACAATCACCACAGCCACTGCTATTATCACCGTTGCCATCATCGTTGCTGTCGGCTTCTCCACCATGCCACCACCTTCACCTCCACCTTTACCTTCACTCTACCACCACCGTCATCAAATATTAAAAAAAAATTTCTCCAAAATATATATTTTTTAAAAAATTATAAAAATATATATATTTTTTAATAAAAAATATTTTTCACCCAAACCAACATAGCGGAAGTAGAGGTCGAATATTCCAAAATTCCATGGCTAACGGAATGGACTCGGTAAGTTTGCAGTAGTACGATGGACAAAGGTTGACTAAAATAAAATAGTAGAAACATAAACAATTGACAATGTAACCAGCCAGCCAATCTTGTATTTGAGCTAAGGGAATGGATATGTTGAAAGTTCAAACAAATGGAGAGCCTATGCATATATTGTTAAAGCAAAAATAGGGAAGGGGTCCATTAATAATTTCAAAGAGGATCCATGACACATCATAGTCCACCACCACACCTAATGCTATATTACTTTATTCAGACCTATTGATGCTAGCTAGCTGGTGAATGGCATCATTCATGCCTAACGTTTGTAGCATGAAATCATGTTTATATTACATTATCATATAAATTATCTAAGCAAAAACCTTACGGTTATGATGAAGTTCTACTAGCTATACCAGTGGGACACCCAAGTGCGAGCAGTGAGTTTTGGCTTTGGATCTTTGAAAATGAATTTGCTTATACATTTCTCTTTGATAAATTATAAATATATTATTTAAAATTTACTTAAAATATTATTTATCTCTTATAATTTTAAAAATTATATTTTTTTAAAATTTCTAATTTCATAACAAATAACTTATGTTATTGATAAATAATCAAGTCAATTAATAATTTTTAATAATGTCATAAATTTATTCTTTAGTATTTTAAGCATTACATTAGGCATTATAATGTTTATATTTTAAACAAACTTCAGGAGTATAATTTACTCTTTTTTTTTTCATATGCGAATAATATATTAAATATAATTAGTTTAAAAACTATGAATTGCCAAACTCCCAGAACAGGGCCGTCTTCTTATCTTTTTGGATTTCTAGATATTTTGTTAAAAGAAAAATGCTACATATATACGCTCCACTTATGACCTTTTCGATTTTTAATTATGACTTATATTAGTTTAGTTATGGCTTAATTATAATTTATTGTGGTGTTGATTATGATTTAGTTATGACCTTTTACGATTATTTTGATTATGACAAAAAAATATATTTGTTTACGCCTCAAGTGGTGTTTAATTATAACCCTTGGTTATAGCTCATTATAATATTAATTATTACTTAGTTATGAATTATTGTGATTTCCATTTTAATTATGACCGAAAAGGTCTTTGGTTATACCTTATGTGGTATGATCCATTGTAGGTTTTTTAATTATGGCCGAATGATTTGATTATGCATTTTGTGGTATCAATACCATAAAATATCATAACTTGTATATGATACACCCTTTTGGCGTTGTGTATAGTAGAATGACCCACACAATACATATAATCCACATGAATAGTGTTATTATAATCCAAAAAATTAGATCCACTTTTCAAACTTAGTGATGTAATAGTTTGTTAGAGTATTTAAGACAACTCTCACTCATGTCTTCTTTAACCATCAATCAATCATCTCTTTTACGCATCATTAAATTTAAAACATAATTTTAAAAGGTGGACTTATATATCATTTTCAATCCACATTTTCACCCACTAAACACAAGTAAATATATCCAATTATATATTAGGGGGACTTACTTGTAAGTACTAATAGGTGTACTTATTATTCAATAGATACTCTAATAATTAATGACGTTTTTCATATAACACTACTAAAAAACGTCACTTATTGTTAATTTTCAACGGCAGTTTAAAAATTAGCACAAAAAATGTCATTAATTATAAATTTAAGAGATAGTTTAAAAAAATTGTCACTAATTTTCAACTTTCATCGACAATTTGAGAATTTTGTTAAAAAAAACGTCATTAATTGTAAGTTTTAGCAACGATTTATAAAATTGTGATAAAAAGTCACTAATTATCAATTTTTAGCGATATATGCAAAAAATCGTCACAAAAAATTATTTTTAGCAATTATTTTAGTAGGACTTATTTTCAATATGACTTGATGGAAATTAAATCTAATTATTAAGAACTATTGATAGTTTATATTTATATTTTATTAATGTAAATTCCATTGTATTGAGTTTAGTTGCAAAACGTAAACTTCAATATGTTGAGTTTAGTAGGAAAAAGTTGTCAGCAAACAACAATTTCTTCATATATGTGGTAACTTTGCAAATAAGAAAATGTGGGAATTATGGGGTAAACTATTAATAGGTCTTAATAGTTAGACTTAATTCCCATCAAATCCTATTGAAAATAAGTACTAATAAATTTATTGCTAAAAATAATTTTGTGTGACGGTTTTTTACATGTGGCTAAAAATTGACAATTAGTGACTTTTTTGTCACAATTTTTATAAATTGACAGTTAGTGACTCTCTTTGTGACGAATTTTTTAAACTATCTTTAAAAGTTAAAAATTAATAACTTTTTTTGTGACGATTTTTTTAAACTGTCCATAAAATTTATAATTGTTGACATTTTTTGTATATATTTTAATAGTGTCCTATAAAAAATATCATTAATTATAATAAATTCTGTTAGATGATAAATTCACCCATTAAAATTTATACGTAAGTCTCTTGAAATTAAATGGAAAGTAAAAATCATTCAAAAGTGCTCACCTGGACGGGCCAGGATCGGCCCACTTTCTCTAAATACCTTGCGCAGGTAATGCGCCTAATTGTTTGGGACCCAACGACCCAGACACAAAACCGGGCCTGTCGATCCAAATTTCAACTTGTTTACCTTCGGGCCCAACAGCTAGCCCAATGATTGTTTTTTTTTTTCCTTTTTTTTTTCTGTAAATACCCAACCCACCAATCCCATGTCTCACAAATCAATGTTCTCTCTCTCTCTCTCTCTCTCTCTCTCTCTCTCTAATCTTTCTAAATTCTCACTCAACTCTCAAATCGCTCGTAAACCACAATTCAACATTGTCCAGTGGATTGCATATGAAATCAATAATTGATAATTATTATTCTTTGCCATGCAAAGCAGGGAGAGTCACTGCTATTGAGACACAACTTGAAAGTAGGACGGTCATTGGTCTAATGATCCGTCTAACTTGCTTACTTCACTTGAATATTTTTCAGATTTAAAAAAATTATTTTACTCATAGAGTTGGGTTAGACAAAGATTTTGTACCTATTTAATATTTTAGCTAGACTTGGAGTGATTATAATTACACCCAAATAATAATTCAGTACCCTAATTAAAATTTTAAAACTTTAGTTCCTATTATATCCTGATACAAATTTATTAACAAGGACAATACACAAAATAAAATATTATTTTTTTCACATGATACACCTAAATCACTTACATGTATTCTTCATATCCAACTCTCTCCATTTTCTTCCTCACTCTAAAAATTTCAATTCATCCCACCAAAACTGTGGTGGCCGAATAAATGAGATTCTGAGATTCTTCAGCTGGCTGAATACAAGTCGACCCATGCCGGGTCTAACTGGCCGAGGTTGAAAACAAGTCAACCCATGCCAGGTCCAGTGGAGGGCCGTAGCTGAGTACAACCAAGTTAGAGAGCCGTCATAGCCGTGTACCCCATGGGCTGTATAGAAGGCCCAGGAACGAGGTCAAAGCCCAAGACGAGGCAATGGGCCCCTAGAGGGTCCCTGGGGAGCATTATAAAAGAAAGAGCCATAATCAAAAGGAAATGGGAGAAAAAAACAACTTAAAGAAGAAGAAGAAAGGTTGAGTGAGAGAAAATGAGAGGTTTAAGAAGTTCTGTTTGGACGTAGTCACCAAGTAGTGATCTGTGTCCCTGGCTCTAAGAAAATAATGGCCCTAAGGACCAGTTGGCTTTGCCATGACATAGTAGTACCGAATAGCTGGGATTCCTAGGTTGAGCACAAGTAGGCGGTTCAGTTATACTAAACTCATGAATCTACAGTAAAAGTTCTTATTGGGTTGAGAGGGAATGAGACCCTAGTAACGCAGAACAGTCCTCAAGAAAGGATGTAGGGGGAAACAGACCCCACCTTCAGCAATTGGCAGAAGATGAAAGATGATGATGTTTGCATCAGCCCTCTCCATATCAACCACGGTGTCTGCAACGAGGGACAAGTGGACATTGTCTGGGATCGAAAAGTGACGATGAAAGGCGGCGACTCGCTTATCAGAGAAGAGAGCTTCCAAATGAGTTGCCATTCCAAACAGAGTAGAAGAAATACAAATAAAAACACAGAAAAGGACTGGAATGAGAACAAAATAGGAAAAGAGATGGGGACTTACAGGTCAGAGCGAAAGAGCAAAGCGAAAGAGCGATATGAAGCAAAGTTGAAAATGTAGGAGTCTTGTGAGGAAGGAAGAACGGTATGAAGAATGCCGAAGAGCCAAGGTTCAACACATACAGAGGGACAGTTTTCAAATCGCATTAAATGAATGTCAAAATACCAAGGGGTGAGAAGCAATGATGAATTTATATCATGTTTGATCTGGCCTATCAGTACTAAAAGGCGCGCGTACGCCGTATTTCTGACTTTCGAGATCTGATTAATCTATAAGCCGAAAAGTATACATAGAAGCCGACCACGCCAAATAACAGATGTTAATCGGATGTTCGGGAGGCAATTGTGTTGGCCAAATAAATGAGATTCTGAGATTCTTCAGCTAGCCGAATACAAGTCGGTCCATGCCAGGTCTAGCTGGCCGAGGCCGAAAACAAGTCGGTCCATGCCAGGTCCAGTGGAGGGCCGCAGCCAAGTACAGCTAAGTTAGAGGGCCACCATAGCCGTGTACCCCATGGGCTGTATAGAAGGCCTAGGAACGAGGTCAAAGCCAAGGACGAGGCAATGGGCCCCTAGAAGGTCCCTGGGGAGCATTATAAAAGAAGGAGCCATAATCAAGAGGTAATAAGAGAGAAAAAAAAAAAGAACTTAAAGAAGAAGAAAAAGATGAGTGAGAGAGAATGGAGGATTAAGAAGCTCTGTTTGGACGAGAGAGTATTTTTAAATCCATTTCACCACAAAAACTAACAATTATCATCAATATTATTAGAGCAATGGAGCTCCAGGCCATTCTGCAACGGTTGCGCTTAACTTAGTCTAAGGGATTCCGACTTGTGGTGGTTGAATCCAATTCGTTAGAATCCTTGGCTCAGCTTGATGGATTTTCAATCAGGCATCCAGATTACAATGTGAGTTTGGAGATCAAGTCTCCATTGGGAAGAGAATGGAGCTACACGTTGGTCACATTTGGAGGGAAGCTAATGGTGATGTGGATAGTGTGGTAAATGAAACTTTGAATGCATTAACTAATCTTGTAATTCTAGAGAATCCTTCATTCGCAGTTATGCCATGGTTGATATGGGATACCTCATATTGGGGTACTATTAGGTGAGTGCTTGCTGGATAGTAATGGGGTTATTTGGCTGTATTTTGAAAGGTAATTTGAAAAAAATATATAGAGAGTGCATTGAGAGTATATAATAATTGTATATAATTTAATGGAGCATTGATAAATTGGACGTATTTAATAATTTTTTTGGTGCAAATAGAATTCCCTATACTTGGGATAAAGAGTTTTAATCTAGCTTAATACGTTCATTTATAAAATATTAATTGTAATTTTATATTATTTTAGTTATAAACTAAAATTAAAAAATATAAAAGACAATATGTATTTCTTTTTAGAGTTTAAATTAAAACATTTGTTAAAAATCATATTTAATTTATCATTGAATTTAGTTAACGTTCAAAATTTAAATAATAAATAAAATGATCTAAATAATTTAACATTCATTTAAGACAAAAATAAAAAATTAATAGCTCATAATATTGGGTTAAGTGGGCGGATTAGAGATTTGATTTTTTTTAGGATTGGACTTAGGATTACACACATTCTCTTGTTATATGGTACAATTCTAGTCTCGACCCAAGGTTTCTCTCTCCCTACGTAAAAGTAAGATGCCAGTTATGTAGATTTAGTGACTATGAGACACAAAAACATACCTTACTAGTTCGATGAAGATGATTAATGGAGAAAATGACCATAAACATCACAACCACTGTGAACTCAAGATCTACAAAGAAAACACTGTTATGGCCTAGTCAGTGGTCGGTCGAGGGCACTCCAACTCTCAAATCAGTCCCCATAAGAAAAACGATAAAAATTGGGAAGTTTTATAGTGAATATCTTAACCCATAAGAATGTAGGTGTATATATAATACAACTTTTCATGGGAACAAGTACGGCTAGATGGATATTCTCATTTGGCCATTCTTGTCATTTGTCTCCATGCCCTGTGGCATGAAATAGGCTTAACCAATTAGATAATGCCAGGTAGGTAAAGGTGGCCCATTCATTTGTTTGGGTTTGTTTAAACCTCCTCATTTGTCTCTAGACTTGCATTCTCTTTGAGTCACATGAGAATGAGTAGGACACTTTATGTTGTTGCTTCGACAAATGACCGTATGTTGTTATTTGTTTAGAATGATGTATAAGTTATGAGCATTACTACCTCAAGGCCCTGGTCTTCTTCATTATGTGACATTTAAGTGTCAAGAATCATGACTAATAGAGCTAAAACTTTTGTAGAGAATATCTAATTGAGCTAAGACTTAGTCTAGGAATTCGTAACTGTGTTAGGACTCATTACTAAGAATGCCTAGCGAATGGTAGGACATATTCTAGAAAACAACTAGTTGTGCTAAGGTTTTCAAGTGAATTGCCTAGCAAGTGCTAGGTCTTATTCCAAATAATGCTTAGTCAAGCTAAGTCTTATTTAAGGGGTGTCTAGTCGAGCTAATGCTTACACATAGAATGCCTAGCCAGTGGCATTCTAGAAAACAACTAGTTGTGCTAAGGTTTGCATGTAAAATGCCTAGCAAGTGCTAGGTCATATTCCAAATAATGCTTAGACTAGCTAAGTCTTATTTATGGGGTGTCTAGTTGAGCTAATGCTTATATGTGGAATGCCTAGCCGGTGGCCCATTGTAGACGTCCCCGAATGTCCCGGGAGGGAATCCCATGTTGTTCATTTTGGCACACTACAGTTTGGACTCAAATTGTCACGGTTCTGAATCTAGTCTCTCAAAGTGCAATGCAAGACTGATAAATCACCAAAGACTCCAAATCCGGCAAATCGTTTTGAAAAACAGATTTTTAGAAAAGAAGTGCCAAACATGGACTGCTTTGCCAGATACAGAGTCGCCACCTAAATGTTTGATTTTTGGAAAATTTAGAAAACCCTGACTCGTTGCCTAAGGCCACCTGTCCGTCAGCTATGAGCACCCCCGCTCGCCTGATCAAAGATCGGCCACTACTAAACATGATATTTTGTTTTGAAAACTTATGTGTTCTTATTCCAGTTAATTAGCTAGAATTTACTATGTGATGCGCACAACACACAAGCATAGACTAGATCGCCTAATTTGGAACAAAGCATCGCATATCCGTTTTGTTTGGAAAATGGTTTGAGGTTTGCTACACGCAAGTAGGCTAAAATACGGGTTTCGACGAATTATTCCAATTCAAGCAACCCAACCTTCATCCACAGACATTCAGGCAGTAAATCAACTAAGCAATTAGCCTCATGGCAAGCATGCTTTCATGTTAACACTCACATACATGCAATATGCTAAAGCATAAACACTCACAATGTACTCCGAGCCAAAACAAAGAACATGATAGCAATCCATGTATGATCTAAGTCCATGTTAGAATGGCTAATGCATCGCATACAAAATATCACTAGAATAGGCTCGGCTAATCTAAGGATGGCATGTGAAATTCAACAACTCAATGCATGCATTCAAATTGGAATTGAAATACTATGCGGTTAGTATGATACGCCGAGCCCGATGTATGCAATGCAGATGAATGGATGCACGCATGCATAGCATAAGGTATGCTAAATCAAATATGCCCTAAAACTAACCATCATAAGCGGTTAAATAAAAGGGAGAAAGAAATGGGAGTTGGAAGACATGCATCACACACACGCACGCTTATTACATAATTTGCCCTCTCGAGGGAGGGGCCGAAAGAATAATACAAATTAATTAACTAACAAGTTAATTAAATATTACATCACACTTAACTAATTAAAAGAATTAATTAAGCTAAGAAAGCAGTAAAGAGGCCTTGGGAAGAGGGATGAATGCGTGCACACCCGGCTTCGCTCGGAAATTCGACGCCATACTCATGCTGCCTCTGTTTGCACTGCTCTGCACCTCTGAGGACTGCACAAGTCTCAAGGTTACTTCTGGACTACTCCCTGAGCACTGTGGGAGGTCACGGACCAAGGGGAAACACCACCGGCTATGGAGAACTGGTCATCGACCAAAAATTATACCACCGGCTGGGTTTTTATAGTCAGTCGGCACTGAAAATTGCCGGCTGGCCATTTCTTCCTGCAAAATACTGTTTTGCTACAACAGAGGACAGACAGAGTATGGCAAAGCATTTTTAAAGCAATGTTTGCACCACCACACTCCTTATCATGTTTACGACTCAAAGGAGTATGGTTCCCGACTCTCGGGCCACCAATCGCGCATTTCAATACGTGATGGCCAAATGAGTCAAGTGTGCAACTTGAATATTAAATGCACAAAACACAAAACATACCAAGGGACCTCCAACCTCAATCATGGTTGATCAAGAGGCAAGGGATGCATGCTCAATGCTATGCAATCCTAGACATGCAATCACACTAGTGCAACATGGGCATGCCAACAATCAATGTATAATAAACATGCCAAATGTAATGCAACCTAAACTAATATGCAAACATGCAAGGCATGTGACAATATTCATGGTTAGGCAAGCATGTAACAACATGTGAGGGACAAACTCATGCAAATATGCAAAGCAATTTAACACAAGATGCATGCCAAATGCAACACCACTTAAACATGCAACAACATGTCAATGGGCCAAGTATGCAACAACATACAAGGCAAGCATGCAACAACATGCGAGATTGGTCTTAAACCAACTTGGGCAGCTCTCAAATAAGCCCACATCAGCAACCAAAATAAGCCCACATCAGCAGCCAAAATGATGCAACAAAAGCATGGAATAGACATGCAAAATGCATGTACAAAGGCCTATCATCTAAGGCATAAAAGAGGTAACTTTTAAACACATTTAAAAGAGACTAATATGGACAAATGACAAGCATTGTGAGCTTTGAAATTAAGTTAGAAATGGTGCCAAAACAACTAAACAAATCAAGCAAAGCATGCAACCAAGCCCAAGATTTGGAAACTAACCATGGGACTCGAACCAAGACTATATGAAGCAAACCCCAAAGGGCCATGGGGACCTAAAACAGTCCCAAGGCAGGTCTAATCAAGACCAAAAACCCACTTAGATGGCATCTAAATGGCCTACACATGATGGCATACACAAAGGTCCAAACATGGAGCATAAAACAACGATTCTTTAAGGCACTAAAAGAGCATCAAATGTAAGTAAACAAGCATGCCATATGGACTGAAATGACTTGGTAAGTGACTCCAAATCACTGAAATAAGCCAAGTAATGCATGCTAGGGGGTTCAAAACTCAAAGCCTTCAAGCTAGATTGCATGGTAGCTACTCAAAGAAAATCATGGATGACTCAAACGACCAAAAACCGACCTCAAGAATACCGTAACATGGATAAAAACTTCTTGAAGCCAAGCCAAAATCATGCTAGAAAGACATGTTACAACATGAGGCATGTTAGGCCAAAAAATGGGATTACAAGACAAGTGTATAGAGCACACATGGCATGTCTAAACCAACTTTGCACAGAGGTAAATCATGGCAAAATAACACCAAATATCAACTAAGACATGGCCAACATGAACTTAAACAAGGTGCTCACACATAAAGCAAATATGACAAGTATTGAAGACAACAAGGAGAGGGGATGGCCCTCTCCTTCTTAGGACCTCAAAACACCATCCCCACCACTAAAATCCCTTTGGATTTCAGTGGTGAGAAGGGCAATACAAGGTGGTCCCGGAGCTCACAAAAGAGGCACAAAAATGAGACCAAACAAGGCCTAAGAGGGGGTAAGCAACCCCAAACACCAAAGTGATCTGAAACAAATATTTTAAGCACTTAAAAATAGAACTTTTATCAATTATAGTCGAAGCTTAAAAACAGATGCAAGATAGGTTAAAAGTTGATACAAAAATGGAAAAACTAAAGCAAGAATACTCACCCTTGTAGACTTTCTTCAAGAACAATGGTCCAGCAGGTTTTTTGAGTCCAAAACAACCCAAGAGCACCAAAATCAACCTCTAAGGACCTCAGCTACCAAGGATGGTGTATTACTAGGTGTTCTAGTGCAAAAATATGAACAAAACAACCTTATACACACACAAATATGTAAAGAGAAGGAGATATAGAGATAGATAGATACAACTCTCTCCTAACCCTAATTTCAGACCTCTGGAACCCTGAGGGGGGAGGAGAAGCTCCTTCTTTATAGAATTCCAATCTTGCAAAGCTTCCAAAACAAGCCAAGCAAGAGACAAATCCCTCCATACACATGGAGGGGGTGAATTATGCGTGCCAGCTGGCACTAAATATCTGCATAAAGCAGATGGACAGGGGTCGGCTGGAAAATATGGCCGATTGAGCAACAAAACTGGCCGACCAAAAGAAATGCCGACTGACCAAAATATTTGGCCGATAGCAAGAAAACTAGGCCAGTGGCCTCAAGCCAAGGCCGGTGAGGTGTGGGGATGAGCAACAAGCCATTCTCTACCCTCAGAAGAAAAAGCACAATTGTTTAGTATTCAACCAAGCACAAAACAAACAAGTCGAGAGGTCTTGAGGCAAGGCGCACGACCGAAACCTCCGAGAACTCAAGACGAACACGAACGAGGATGATCACCGAGTGTTCAAACGATGATGTCCAAATCTTGAGGACGGTCAAAAATGGGGTGTCTATAGTTGCCCCTCTTTGACTGAACTCGAAAGTCATAACAATGACGGGAGTGAATGTCAAAGCCCAGAGACGACCCATTTTTGACAAGGCCGAAGACTTAGACAAGCATGCAAGATAGCAACATATGTGCTCGAAGGCAGGGGCAAGATGCAAGAACAATGCACAAAGCCGAACATAACTTATGATCATGTAAAGAAAGCCGCAACGAAGCAAATACATACAATAAATGCAACAGTTTTAAGCAAGCCAAAAACCAAACTGCATTATAATGCAGAAAGGATGTAAGAGAATTATGTAATTCTCGCTATGTTTGACGCGGAGAATACAATACCTGTGCAGTTCGTCTGGTCGTGCCAGCTTCAAATGAACCGTACATACAATATTGTTCCTGTCCAATTCGTCTGGTCGTGCCAGCCTCAAATTAACCGTACATACAATATCGTTCCTAAAAAACAAAGAGAACTTAACAGGTACAATATCGTTAGATACATGCATGGAAATGCAAATGAAAAGTGCGTGACAACGCAAGCGATGGGGCGCATGACAATGCGGGTGAGAGGGGTGCATAACAATGCGACTCGAGTGTGTGCATAACAATGTGATTTGAAGCAAGCATAACAATGCTATAAAGGCACAAAAACATATAAGTAAAGTACACGCGACAACATGTACAATGTGTGTAATAGATACGTGAACACATGTGAGTAAAGCAATACGTGACAACACATGCAATGTGTATAATGAGGAACTTGAAATGTACACATGTAAGTAAAGCATACGTGGAAATGTACGCAATGTGTATGATGAGGAACTTGAAATGTACACATGTAAGTAAAGCATACGTGGAAACGTACGCAATGTGTATGGTAGGAATGAAATGTACACATGTAAGTAAAGCGATACGTGACAACGCATGCAATATGTGAAAATAAAGGAACTTGAACACATATAAGTAAAGCACACGCGACAACGTAAGCAATGTGTATGGCAGGAATGAACACATATAAGTAAAGCATGCGCGCTAACGCAAGCAATGCATAACCTCCTGAAAATATGCATGAACACATATAAGTAAAGCACACGTGGAAACGCATGCAATGTGTAAAGCAAGCAAGGTATGAACACATATAAGTAAAGTACACGCGGAAACGAATACAATGTGTAACCACCTGGGAGGGGGATGCATAAACACATATAAGTAAAGCACACGCGGAAACACATGCAATGTGTGTAGCAAGCAAGATATGAACACATATAAGTAAAGTACGCAAAAACATGTACAATGTGTAACCACCTGGGGGGAATGCATAAACACATATAAGTAAAGCACACGCGAAAATGCATGCAATGTGTAAAGCAAGCAAAGTATGAACACATATAAGTAAAGTACACGTGAAAACGTGTACAATGTGTAACCACCTGGGGGGGATGCATAAACACATATAAATAAAGCACACACAGAAACGCATACAATGTGTAAAGAAAGCAAGGTATGAACACATATAAGTAAAGTACACGCGAAAATGTGTATAATGTGTAACCACCTGGGGGGGATGCATAAACACATATAAGTAAAGCACACGCGGAAACACATGCAATGTGTAAAGCAAGCTAAATATACACATGTAAGTAAAGCATGTGCTGAAACGCATGCAATGTGTATAGCAGGAACAATCCAAATGAAACGTGTATGACAATGCGAGGTAGGAAAATGCATGACAATGCACATACTGAAATGCATAACACTACATGATAAGGGAATGTATGACAATGCATGATAAGGGAATGCATGACATTGCATGTACCGAAATGCATAACAATGCAAAGTAAGGAGATGCATGACAATGCATGATAAGGAAATGGATGACAATGCAAGTGCGGTGTGCATAACAATGCACGATAAGAGAAATGCATGACAATGCATGTACTGAAATGCATGACAATGCAAAGTAAGGAAATGCATGACAATGCAAAGTGAGACACGCATGACAATGCATGAACGAGAATGTATGACAATGCATGGAAATGAAATGCATGACAATGCAAAATGAGACACGCATGACAATGCATGAATTGCATGATAATGCATGTAATTGAAATGCATGACAATGCGTGTAATTGAAATGCATGACAATGCGTGTAATTGAAATGCATAACAATGTAAATGAGGTGCACATGACAATGCGTGGTAGGAAATGTGCATGACAATGCGTGTAATTTGAGATGCATGACAATGCAAAATGAGACACGCATGACAATGCATGAATTGAAATGCATGACAATGCGTGTAATTGTAATGCATAACAATGCATGAATTGAAATGCATGACAATGCATGTACTGAAACGCATGACAATGCACGATATGGAGATACATGACAATGCGAAATGAGACACTCATGACAATGCATGAACGAGAATGCATGACAATGCATGAACTGAAATGTAGATGAAAGATGCATGACAATGCGTGTAATTGAAGTGTATGACAATGCATGACTTATTGAAGTGCATGACAATGCATACTATTGGGATGCACGACAATGAAAATGAATTCAAAATGCGTGACAACGCATGTCCCTTGAAATGCATGACAATGCAAATGACCTTAAATGCGTGACAACGCACGTTTTTTTTTTTCTTTAAATGCATGCCAATGCAAATGAACTCAAATGCGTGACAACGCACGTTTTTTTTTTTTTTTGAAATGCATGACAATGCAAATGAACTCAAATGCGTGACAACGCACGTTTTGTTTGAAATGCATGACAAAGCAAATGAACTCAAATGCGTGACAACGCACGTTTTTTTTTTTTTTTTGAAATGCATGACAATGCAAATGAACTCGAATGCGGAACAGCGCACGTTTTGTTGGAATGCATGACAATGCAAATGGACAGTGCATAACAATGCACATTGTGCGTGTTACAACGCGTGTAGTTGTACATAACGGTACAACCTATGCATGTTTATCATAAATGAGGCAACACATTTAAAGCAATTATTGAATCTCGCAAGATACCAAAGGATATGGAAATGATACACCTTGCGCGTATTGAGCATCGCATACGGGAAACATGGCTCGAGGTCAACACGAAGGCCGATCAAGGTTCGAAAGTGCATTTCCTTGTACTGCCTTGACAAATGAAGGTTCCAAACCACATCAATGACCCAAACAAGGGTATAGGGGGTTCATCGGCCACCGGGGAAGACCACCGGCCATCCACCAGCCACAAAACAAGACCATCGGCCAACTTTTTGGCCGACCAGCTAACAATTTGGCAGACCGGCCAAAAATGCCTGTGTCGGGGCAGTTTTGTCAATTGGCCACGAGTCGTTAAATATGAGGTTCTAAACCTCATATTTTCACATTGCCCTAGCTCGAAATGTTCCCCCCTTCTCTCTAGGTGATTTTCCTCCTCTCGATCCCTGTCTTTCCTTGGTTTTCGGACCCATTTCGTTGTTTGATTCACGAAATCCTTCCGATTTCGCACATTTTGAACCAAACAAAACTTGATTTCGGTGTAGTTTTCTTGATTTCCATCACCTAGGGTTCGTTTCTCCCAAGTTTTCCTTGGTCTTCGTGCCCTTTTCTGCACTTCAACATTTTCTCCCATTTTTCACCCACCTGGGGTTGACCTTAGGGTTGACTTTTCATATTCTTGCATAGTTTTCACACTTCCGGCCATTTTCACACTATTCTTGAGATGGCGGACGACATTCCAGGCGGTGGGGCTCCCCCGGAGTTGGATGCGGACCCTGAGGCCGAGCTCCTGCCTCTTCACATCCTGCCGTTCGATCCACCGGCCTACAGGCCGGTGATACACGTGCTTCCTCCTGACAACCTTCGCCACTTCCGGAGCCATGCACGAGGCGTACCACCGGAGCTTCTGCTGCGCGAGCCAGAGTCACATCTGTCCTATGGCGCTTCTGAGGTACACTCTTCCCTGTTTCATTTTCTGCAAAGTAGAATACATAACTACAATAGTTGATTCTGTTCTTTAAATGTTTGGCCCGGATACACTGATACATCGCATGCTGTAGTTCACTGCGAGCACATCCGCACCTGATATCTATTTGAATATGAACATGTGTACACACCCTGTATTTTCCACCGAACCACTCAAACACACTGATACATCACATGCGGTAGTTCACTGCGAGCACACCTGCACCCGATATCTGTTTGAATCTGAACTCGCGTACACACGCTGTATTTTCCACTGAACCACTCAAACACACCGATACATCACATGCTGTAGTTCACTGCGAGCACACCTGCACCTGATGTCTGTTTGAATCTGAACACACGCACACACGCTGCATTTTCATCAATTCTGAGTGCTTTCAACGCTGTATTTGTAACACTACCTCACAAATGTTTGCTTTGACCATAGGGGGATTTTCATGCCTTCCGGGGGTATGGGAATGTTGCCGCCAGAGCTTGGTACATGGAGCTGTCCGATGCAGTTCGTCGCATCGTTGACCGAGCTGGCTTTTGGACTTTTTGCATGGGACTCTCACGCCTCACTGCGAGTAGGCCTCTTCATGCTGCTCTGGTGGAGAGGTGGTGGGACACCACCGACTCCTTCCACCTTTCCGCCACTGGGGAGATGACGATAACTCTCTTCGACTTCTCCATGCTCACGGGCATCGGAGTGGGGGGTGATTTGATCCCCTTTGATATAGACATGGACGAGTGGGACGCCGCGTAGATGTACTTGCTTGGCGCTTGGCCACCTCTCACTCGGGCAGGGTTTGTGCGATACTCATGGTTCGAGGACCATTTTTGGATCCAGGCGCCTACTACCCAGGAGGAAGAGGAGCAGTACGCTCGTGGCTTTATAATGTTTCTGCTAGGGACGACACTTTTCACCCACCGGGCGAACACCATGGCCCTCTACTTGCTGAGCGCACTGGTGGATGTGACACAGATCCGTCGCTACGACTGGGATGGCGCAAGCTTGGCCACTCTCTATGGCTACATGAGTTCGTCCTCCCGCCTCAGCGGACAGTTGCTTGGAGGCTACTGGCGAGCTTGGGAGGTACATATTCCCTTTTCTGTTTTCTCAGTTCTATTTCACATTATCTGTACGCTGCACACACTATACACTCTGCACAATACACTGCACATACCGCTTTCTGCTTTATCTGTATACTGCTTTATCTGATAAGCATACTCATATCCATTCTGCCACACTGTACAGTTGGGGTGTATGCCTACTTCCTGAGACTTGCCCTAGTGCCAGATGAGGAGATGCTCCTTGGCGTTCCATTCTCTCACCGCTTCGACGTGAGGTGCGAGCGGAGACCACGAGAGTCCCTCATCTTCTTCTGCCGCTACTTTGATACCATCACCGCAGCCGAGGTATGTCAAACATTACAGTTTATTTAAGCTTCGCTTTGCATTGTTCTTTCAATATCAGTAGGTAACAAACTGCGTTTTATTTGAAGATTACCTGGTAGCCTTGGGCTCCATTCCCTGATGCAGTTCGGGACCGGTATGCCGGTGCCCGAGAGACTGCCTGATTCAGAGTTCTATTAGAGGGCCCTGTCAGCCACTTTGATGGCTGGCCAGCCAAGTGTGGTTTTCAATAGATATTTCTGTAGACAGCTAGCAGCTGTCATTCTAGGGCATACCCCAGCCCATGCCTAGACGTGGGAGTTCTGAGGGGGCTGCAGATTGATATATCTATATCAATCAAGCTCTCTCAAACAAAAAAAGAAGAGGAGGAGAGGAAGGAAGAGATATAGAACTTGGAGCAAAAAATATCTCTCTCTCTCTACATTTGCTGCCTCTCTCTCTAAGGTTTAGGGCTTGTTTGTGCTTAAAAGTGCATTTTCTTTGCACTTTTGCACACAAACACCTAGTTCTCTACTCCCTTTATTGAGCTGAGGTCCTTGGAGGTGATTCTTGGGGTGATTTGAAGCCCCTTTTGGTCCAAAAATTGCTGATTTGCTGCTGTGCTTCAAGGGTAAGACTTTTGTCCCTTTTTATCCCCTTTTTATAAAGCTTTTTAGCCTATCTGGCATCTATTTTTGTGCTTAGCATATAACATATAAAAGGTCTATTTTTGAGTGCTCTAAATAGTTTGTTAAGGGTGTTTTAAGCTTTGGGGTTGTTTGACCCCTCTTAAGGCTTGTTTGGCCCTTGTTTTGTGCCATTTCGGTTAAGCTCTGGGACCATTATGTTTAGGCCTCCTCACCACTGAAATCTTGAGGGATTTCAGTGATGTGGATGGTGCCTTGAGGTCCTAAGAAGGAGAGGGCCACCCTCTCTCCTTGTTGTCCTTGAAAAGGGCCATTTTTGCCTCTTGACGGAGCATCTTGTTTAAGTGTGTGTTGACCATGCCTTGACTGATATTTATGCTTATTCTGCCATGAAATAGCATTGTGTTGAGTTGGTTTGGACACACCTTGCATGCCTTGCATACATGTCTTGTAATGCCACACTTTTGCCTTAACATGCTTTAGGTGTAGACCCTTGTTCTAGCATGCTTTTGGCCTAGCTTTGTGAAGCTTTCGTACTTGTTTTGCCATGTTTAAGGTTTGTTTTTGGTTTTTTTGGTCAACCATAACATGTATTGCATAGCTCCTTTGCATTGTTAGCTTGTAGGCTTTAAGTATGTGAAGTGTTGAGCATGCATCGTTCGGTTTATTTCAGTAGTTTGGCACCACTTATAACATCATTTCAGTTCTCTTAGCATGCTTGTATGCATACATTTCATGGCCCCTTTGATGCTTCAAGAGGTTGTGTCCTATGCTCCATGTTTGGTCTTTGTGTATGCTTCCATGTGTAAGTCATTTAGATGTCATCTAAGTGGTCTTTTGGCTTTGCTTTAGCATGCTAAAACTCTGGTTTTAGTCATTTAATCCATGCCATGTGTGGTTGCATTAAGTGTAGTTCAATCCCCCTTGGGCTTGCCTTGAATCTTGGACCATTGTTGCATGCCATGCTTACGTTGTTTGCTTGTTTTGGCACCATCATTAACATGATTTTCAGAGCTTACATTTCATGCCATATGCCCATGTTATTCCTCTTTTAAGTGTGCTTAAAATTTGTCTCTATGTGCCTAAGTGTTGGACCTTACATGCATGCCTATTTGTATGTGTTTTGGCTTCCATTCTTGAGCATGTTAGCCATTGTTTTGGGCCTAGTTGAGAGCTGCCTAATTCAATTTAAGTCCATCTTTTGCATGCTATTCAAATGTTGTTGCATTAATCCACGTTTGCATGTTTTGGTTGCATGTGTTGCATGCTTGAAATCACTTGCATTTGGCATGCATTCCCTTGGTCAAGTTGCTAGCATGTTTGCATGTCTTGCACACTTGCATGATTAGATCACATCTCGCATGCTTCATTAGCTTGCATAGTTGTGACATGCTTGTTTGCCTTGTTTGCTTAGGTTGCGTACCTAGTGTACATTGCATGTTTGCATGCTCCCCTCCATACCATATAGCATACTAGTTTGCATGCCTAGGTTGCATTCCATCTAGCATGCATGCCTTGTCCCTTGATCTAGTGATAGGGATTGGGCCTTTGTTTGTGTGTGTGCATTGCATTTGAAATCAAAATGCATACTCGGTCTCTTGGGCCATCATGCATCGAAATGCGCGATTGATGGTCCGAGAACCAAGGAGCACACCCCTTTGAGTCATACATATGATAAGGAGTGTGGTTGGTGCATACATTACTTGAAATGCATTGACATGCTATGTTTTGCCCTCTGCTGCTGTCAGCTGCAGGTTTCAGCAAGAAAAATTGGCCGGCCGGCAGTGTTGGGTGCCGACCGGCAAAACATGTTTGGCCGAGAGCATAAGTTTGTGGCCGGTGACCATTCTCTATGGCCGGTGGTGTTCCCACTTGGTCGGTGGTGCTCCACAGCACTCAGAGAAGCAACCTTGGGAGTTGTGAAATTTTCAGAGAAGCAAAACAGTCAAAGCAGAGGCAACTTGTGCATGGCAGTGACTTTCCGAGCGGAACCAAGCGCGCATTGCATTGGCCCCCCCTTCCCGGGCTGTTTACTGCTTTCATTAGATTAGTCAATTTGTTAATTAATTAATTGGTCTGTAATATTTAATTAGCTTGTAGGTTAATTAACTTGTATTATTCTTTCGGTCCCTCCGAGCGAGGGCAAATCTATAATAAGTGTGGGTGCGTGTGTGCATGTCTTCCAACCCCCACTTCTTTCTCCCTTTTACTTACCTGCTTTTGATGGTTAGTATTAGGACATGTTTACTTTAGCATACCTTATGCTATGCATGCGTGCATCATTCATCAATATTGCATGCACCAGGCTCGGCGCATCATGCTAACTGCATAAAGTATTTCAAATCTAACTTGAATACATGCTACTTGTGCATTTTCACATATCATTTATAGACTAGTCGAGCCTACTCTAGTGACATTCTGTATGCGTTGCATTAGCCACTTAACATGGACTTGGATCATGCATTGATTGCTAACATGTTTTTGTTTTGGCTCGGAGTACTAGGTAAGCATTTATGCTTTAGCATACCGCATGCGTGTGATTGTTGCCATAATAGCATGATTACCATGAGGCTAGATGCTTATGTGATATAAACTGCTTGAATTCCTGTGGGTGAAGGTTGGATTGTTTGAGTTGGAACAACTCGTTGAAATCTGTATTTTAGTCTACTTGTGAGTAGCAAATTCCAAAGCGTTTTCCAAACAAACGGATATGCAATGTTTTGTTCCAATTTAGGCGATTTGGTCTATACTTGTTTGCTGCGCACATAACATATTAATTCTAGGCTAATAAATGGAATAAGAACACATAACGTTTTCAAAACTGGATATCATGGTTAGTAGAGGCCGAGAGGGGGTGCTCATGTTGACCTTCCCCAATCGTACCCAAGCTCCCGAGCCGAGGCAACTTTGGTGATGACGGACACGTGGCCTTTGGCACCGAGTCAGGGTTTCCCAAATTCCCCCATAAAAAATATTTAGGTGGTGACTCTGTATCTGGAAAAGTAGTCCATGTTTGGCACTTCTTTTCTAAAATTTTTTTTTCTCAAAACGATTTGCCGGATTTGGACTCTTTGGTTCAGATTAAGAACCGTGACAATTTGAGAGTCCTGAACTGTAGTGACCCAGGAGGGCTTTAGAGACGAGGGCGTCTACACCGAGTTTATCCAGGCCTATCTAATGCCGCCTTTGAGTAGTGCTCGTCGAGCTGAGAGGGAGGGGCCTGCGGCACCAGTGGCTGGAGCAGGGGGACCGAGGGTACCTAGGGCAGCGAGGGTACCTCTGGCTCGAGGTAAGAGTGGATCTTGGAGAGGGCAGGGAGCCGGGTGGCCTGAGCTGCCTACTATGATGACATGCCGAGGGCAGGGTGGGAAGACTTACCAGATCCCCATCACTCCCCCTCCGCCTGATCACGAGCTAGTCGGATTCTATGGCTTGCCTCCAGTATGTACTACTGCATTTTGTATCTTGTACAGTCATTTCATTTCATTTTTCTTGATATTCCGCAGAATACTGATGTCTCTAATACCCTTGCAGACTTCTGCCGAGTACACTCGCCAGTTTTTGGAGTTGACTGCCTTCGTGATGGGGATGCTACAGCAGAGCCTTGACCTGCTGGCTATCTACGGTATCTCGGCAAGCTCTTTCAACCACAATCTCAAACTGTGCATAATCTGTTTCACACATAATCTGATGCATCACACTGCCAACATGGCACTTGATACGCGGCCCTCACGGCATTTGATTCACTGTAACCCACAGACTGCTCATAGCATTGCTTACGGCATTCATACACTGCACTCAGTCACTGTACTCTGTACTGACACACTGCTTATAGCATTCATACACGCATTCTGCACTGATATACTGTTCATAGCATTCATACACGACATTCTGCACTGATATACCGCTCATAGCATTCATACACTGTACTCATACGCTGTATTCTGTATTCATACTCTGCTTTACGTAGCATAACTGATGTATTTACCATTTGTCCTTTTCAACCCCCATTCCAGATACCGGCTGCAGGAGGTGCTCCAGCAGGACCATCTGTATCTACCCGTGGAGGAGGGAGAGCAGGGTGAGGGACCGCAGTACACCCCCGTACCAAAGCGGGGCGCACTCATGTTGGGAGCAGCTCACGAGCACCGATTCCAGACGACGATGAGTCCAAGACAGAGGCAGAGGCAGAGTCATCGGAGGATGAGACTGGAGATGATTCGGGCTCGGGCTAAGATAGTGGAGCCGGCGACGATGCTCCTGGACCTTCATCCAGGAAGAGGACGAGGACAGACTCTCATGCCTGTGACCATTGATCTAGACTTTTGCTGCTTTTCTGTTTTTGCTTTTCTTTTTGCTGGTAAATTAAGCACATTGTATTGCCGCAGAGAGGTTTTGTTTTCTTCAAAACTATGTACTTGAAAAGATGATGGAATGAAACAAACTTTTTCCTAAAAAAAAAAATGTTGCATCGCATATTTGATACGTCGCACCACATCATATTACATAACAATGTAGTTGAATTGGAAATTGAACATGCATTTATCACCAGGTCAGGTAGACCAATGTAGCAACTTCACTCAATAAGCAACCATAAAACCTTGACAAGTTTACAACTCGATAAACAAAGAGCAACAACTCGATAAGAAAATGAGTAACAACTTGATAAGCAAATGAGCCACAACTCGATAAGCAAAAAGGGTAACAACTCGATAAGCGAATGAGCGACAACTCGATAAGCTAAATGAGTAACAACTCGATAAGCAAATGAGCAACAACTCGATAAGTAAATTGGAGTAATACAGGTGTGACTTTACAAAACCAACATCGGAAGGCACTGGAAATGGAACTAATCACAAGTTCTCAATATTTTCAACATATAGAGTGTTCGTTTTGAACACATCGCTCGCATCACAGTACTCTATTCATTTTGATCATACGGCTCATGCAGGACACTGCCGAGTCTGAATACACAGCTCATTCTGAACATTGCTCATTCTGAACTTACAGCCCATAACACAACATTCGGTTTATTCGGCATACAGCTAATTCTGAACAAACAGTTCAATTCGAACAGACGGGATATGAAGGTCGGGTTGGCAGAAGTTGAAACATACTCGGATGCTCCAAATGTGGAAGAACAAACGTGGAGAATGGCACAGCACTCTGAGCACAAAGCGATTCATTTTGAAAATCGAGAAATGAGGTCTCAATCAGGTATTGAGCCTACGACTGAACACAGCGAAAAGCGACTCAACAATAGAAGACAAAGGGGATACAACCTAAAGACAAACACAGACACTTGAAACGACTTAAGACAAGAATCGAGACAAACAAAACAAAAGACACGACACTCGGACGCGTTACAAAAGCGAGAGCCCAGTTTCTCCGGGTATTGTTTCCCACCCTTTCTCATTTGTGATTCTCACATCACTCTGGCACTCAATCTCTATTTTTTCTGAAAAACCCCTTTTCCTCACTTTTTCTCTCAGCGCACATCTCTCTATTCTTCTCATTTTTTATCCCTCCCCTAGGTGGTTTTGATGGATAAAGAAAAGGTTGTGGGGTTCATGCCCAACACTATTAGCTCGCGGCTATCCCCCCCGATGTCATTTAGTCAAGGCCCCGGAAGAGGGAATGGAGTAACTTGATCCACTCGAGTTCGTGCTTCGCACTTGGCTTGATACCTCGTTGCTCGAAGGATACTGAGAGCTTTCGGCCCTTTGTTGTTAGCTTCAACTGTGCGCTTTTCTGGCAGGTAGAGTGCCCTTTCTGGTAAATGCATGGATAACGGGAAAAAGACAGGAAGCCTGACTCAGCTGTGCCCCTAGTTCATCATTTTGACCCTTTTTTTTTGTTTTTGCTTTCTACTAAAACAATTTTGATCAATATAAAAGTTTGATTAACATGCTTGTTTAACTTTCTGACTTAAAATCATGCAAGATAGGTTGTGAGTACTAAAAATTTTCCTTTTTGGGTCCAAGAAATGGTCCAGTTTTGGAAAAATGGGATAATTTTCAAGAGAATCAGTCAACCTCAGTAAAATTTCTCAAAAACTATTTTTGCAAATGGCCACTGCTTTACGAGCATGGAACCTACTCTTGAGATGTACAACCTTGAATCGAAAGCAATGGAAAATTGCCCCATGTCTGGACGGCATTGCAGCACACTGAATGGCAACGGAAAGTTGCCCCTTGTTTGGATAGCACCGCAGCGCGTTGTAATCGGCCTTCAGAGTGACGATCACAACCGAACTCTCGGATACAGAGAAAACAAAGATGACCAAAACCATTACATAGAGACAATCCAATTGGAAGTATTTGTGGCTGTACTTCGAAATGAAGTTGCCTACGTATCCCAAACATGGGAATCAAGCCTTACGTAGTTCCGGTTAAGGGACACTCGAGTATTAACCTCTCCTTTTACGCTCTAACTTTTTCCAAGGCCACCGTTCCGGGTTTTCAACCTTGCGAGCTATGTTCTTCTTTTCTTTTCAATTCTTTTCATCTCTTTTTCTTCATTTTTTTTGTTCTTTTTTTTTTTTTTTTTTTTTGCATTTTTCTCTTTTTTGCTTGCTCTAACTTTTGTCTGGGTCGCCCTTCTGAATTTTCGGCCCAGCGAGCCTTCAAGGGTAAAAGTGTAGCTTTGTCCATGTCGAATGGTTTTGAGATCTCAAAGCCATCTGAATCCAGGAGAGTCGCTGTTATTTGCTGATGATGTCGGAGTCCATCCAATGAGAGCTGAATTTGCCCCTAGTGTTGTGGATAGGAACTCAGTTGTTCTCTGGTAGTACTTTCTTCTTTCCTCTTTTCTGGGATTTGGCATTCTTGCTGATCTTCGTCTTGGACTCTTTGAGTGCATTATCTGACGTCTTTTACCTCTTGTTCGAGAGGTGCTTCTGATCTAGCCATACGAGCCTCACATCGTAATTGACTGTTTGAACATTCTGGATGCAAGTTCAAGGTTTTGAAAGCAAAGGGGTTGAGTCTCAAGGCTGAGAGCGACCCTAGGCTACACAATCTCAAGAGCGATTCCACACGGGTCTTCGCGGGACCGCGCAAAACATTTCTTTTGAATACTTTTAAGAAAGCGACGAATTGCTCGCGCTGAAGACAAGGTAGAACTAGTCTAGATCAAGCCAAGGTCCTTCTCAGTACTCACACTAACAAGCATGATCTCACTCATTAAGGGTTTTAGCATGCCTCTCCTTCTCTCAATTGATCAAATTTTACAAAACCCGCAGAATTCCTTCCTCTTCGTTTTCATCACAATGTTCAAAAAATTTTGAAAAACTTAGGTCAATGCAATGATTTGAAGGCACAGAAGAGCAGGTGAAATGCACTGTCATTTCATTCAAGATTCTGGCACAACTGGCGCAAGGCAGAAGTAAACACGGGAATGTGAAAATTACTGCTGTTTCATTCAGATCTTCTGGTGTAGCTGGCTCCAAGACAGAAACAGACTCAAAAGAAAGGATGAACACAAAACAAAATAGTGATATCCGAAGCAACGACCCCAGAATCACACAACTTCTATACGACAGGACCTACTAGATACAACAAGACAGACCCTTAATAAAAAAGACTAACTCAAAACAAAGAGACAGACTCAAAAAAAAACCACAGAACTAACTCGACACCCGAGTCAGAAACTACAAAAGTTAGCATTCGTAGATGCTCAAAACAGTGCGCCACACGCTGAAGTAAACCGAGCACCGCCCGCAGGTGGGCCAACCCCTGATCACATACTTGCATTATCTTCGAAGTCCAAAAACTTAGTGGTGACAGACTTTGCTGAGCTGGGTGGGAGGATGACCTCATTATCGATCAAGTCTTGTACTTCGTGGCGAAGACAAAAGCAATTGTCGGTGGTGTGACCAGCCTGTTGATGGTACGCACAGTACTGGGTGGCATCATGTGAGA
This sequence comes from Camellia sinensis, assembly GCF_004153795.1. Classification (NCBI taxonomy): domain Eukaryota; kingdom Viridiplantae; phylum Streptophyta; class Magnoliopsida; order Ericales; family Theaceae; genus Camellia; species Camellia sinensis. The sequence continues at coordinate 829,975 of NW_021026509.1, forward strand.
GAGAGAGATTACTCGGGAGTGGCCTGGGCTCAAGAGGTTTGAGATGACCTTTTTTCGTGAGGATTTGAAGTGCCTTGGACAAAGGCATGTAGAGGGCATGAAAAGCCCTGCGCCCTCGGGGCAGATACTTCGAAGTCTGTGGACCGTTGCTCGGCGCAGTAGCAAAAGGATCGGCAGGTGCTGCCTTGGCTCTCTGATCTTTTCCAGGTGCAAGATTAGGGTTGAGAGGAATGGTTCTGGTACGACGGTCCCTATCTCGATTTTCCCTTTGGCTTGAACTGCTCTCGGCCTGAGTGGGGAAGATTTCATCCATAGTCTTACCTACAACTACGAGTACTTGTTGCTTATTCAACCCCCTGGCTTTCAGAGCCTCAACAGCTTGCTGGAGTTGTGCATAGGGATCTGCATCTGCCCTCATCTTGTTCTTTCCACTAGCCTCAGCTTGGTGGGAGTTTTGGGTTGTTGCTTCAGTGCGAAGCCCCGTTGTCGTTGATACGTCATTGCCGGAGTTTGAGACAGCTTCAGGCTGGCTGAGCTCAATTACAATTCGCCCCAGTAGCGGGGGCTCCTGTGGCATGAAATTCCCAACATACGATGCAGTTGGTGGCGGTGTTGACATTCCATAGGCTAAATCAGCCACGGATCTCTGGAGGTCGCCAATCATTCCCATTAATTCAAATGTGGTGGGTTCACGAGCTTGAAACAACTGGGATTCCCAGATTGGGCCCGCAGCAGGCGACCTGGGCGGGTGTGATATCTCAACATCAGTCTCACCCTATAAGATGATCCCTTGATTTAGTGCGGCCGCCATAACCACAATTTCCTTTGAATTCTGTGACATCATAAATCCGCTGAACTGAACGGAGGTGATGTGACTGGTGGCTTGATTGATCAGATATCTGCCTTGCTTCGGCGAAGGAGAACACTGGCTATTCTGAACTCAGATCTCTGAAACTCCCCCTCCTCTTGAAAGAGAAAACAAGTAGCGTCTCAGCCCAATTTTTACCCAAGCAATCGCAAGCACAACTGAATAACGGTATTCGATCACTGATCACTGTTCCCCAAAACTACAACTCCAAAACTAAATCTAATACCCGCAGATACTACTAATTCTCAAAACATTGACACTGATGCCCGCAGGCCTGATGCCCAGACTTGCAAACTGATATGTGCATTCCTGTAGAGGTCAACTCAAAAAGCACATAACAAGCAAGTAAGAGCCAAAACAGCCCTATGTTGGGGTAGTGTTTCCCTGTCCTAGTTTCGTCAAGAACTAGGGTTTCACTATGCATACAGCAGTTTCAAACAACCTATAATCGGGTAAGCAACCTGTCCTAGTTTGGAATAGTCACTATGGATTCTGAATATGCACTAGGTCGAATGGTCAAAAAGGGTGCCCCGGTAAAAATCGAGGTTTGTGTTCCCATCGTGGCAGAGCCCGTAACCGGTCAGCCTTATGGCACGCTTCTCAGAGCGAGCCTCCGGCAAACTGTTCAGGAATAGCTGATGGCAAACACGGTGTCCTAGGCGCACCAATGCACAAACAATGCAAAGAAACACATGAGTGTAGTCAAAACAAAATATCATGAGTTCGAGTCAAGTTCTCTAACTCCCCAGCAGAGTCGCCAGAAACTGTAAATGTCCCCAAACGTCCCGGAAGGGAATCCTGTGTTGTTCATTTGGGCTCACTACAGTTCGGACTCAAATTGTCACAGTTCTGAATCTAGTCTCGCAAAGTGCAATGCAAGACTGATAAATCACCAAAGAGTCCAAATCCGACAAATCCTTTTGAAAAATAGATTTTTAGAAAAGAAGTGCTGAACATGGACTGCTTTGCCAGATACAGAGTCACCACCTAAATATTTTATTTTTGGAAAATTTAGGAAACCCGGACTCGTTGCCTAAGACCACCTGTCCGTCATCACCAAAGTTGCCTCGGCTCGGGAACTTGGGTACAATTGGGGAAGGTCATCTATGAGCACCGCCGCTCGCCTGATCAAAGATCGGCTGCTACTAAACATGATATTTTGTTTTGAAAACATATGTGTTCTTATTCCAGTTAATTAGCTAGAATTTACTATCTGATGCGCACAACACACAAGTATAGACTAGATCACCTAATTTGGAACAAAGCATCGCATATCCGTTTTGTTTGGAAAATGGTTTGAGGTTTGCTACTCGCAAGTAGGCTAAAACACGGGTTTCGACGAAATATTCCAATTCAAGCAACCCAACCTTCACCCACAGACATTCAGGCAGTAAATCAACTAAGCAATTAGCCTCATGGCAAGCATGATTTCATGTTAACACTCACATACATGCAATATGCTAAAGCATAAACACTCACAGTGTACTCCGAGCCAAAATAAAGAACATGTTAGCAATCAATGTATGATCCAAGTCCATGTTAGAATGGCTAATGCATCGCATACAAAATGTCACTAGAATAGGCTTTGCTAATCTAAGGATGGCATGTGAAATTCAACAACTCGATGCACGTATTCAAATTGGAATTGAAATACTATGCGGTTAGTATGATGCGCCGAGCCCGATGCATGCAATACATATGAATGGATGCAATGCATAAGGTATGCTAAATCAAATATGCCCTAAAACTAACCATCATAAGCGGTTTTTTAAAAGAGAGAAAGAAGTGGGGGTTAGAAGACATGCATCACACACACGCACATTTATTACATAATTTGCCCTCTCGAGGGAGGGGCCGAAAGAATAATACAAATTAATTAACTAACAAGCTAATTAAATATTACATCACAGTTAACTAATTAAAAGAATTAATTAAGCTAAGAAAGAAGTAAAGAGGCCTCAGGAAGAGGGATGAATTTGTGCACGCCTGGCTTTGCTCGAAAATCCGACGCCATACTCATGCTGCCTCTGTTTGCACTGCTCTGCACCTCTGAGGACTGCACAAGTCTCAAGGTTACTTCTGGACTACTCCATGAGCACTGTGGGAGGTCACTGACCAAGGGAAAACACCACCGGCTATGGAGAACTGGTCATCGACCAAAAATTATACCACCAACAGGGTTTTTAAAGTCGGTCGGCACTGAAAATTGCCGGCCGGCCATTTCTTCCTGCAGAATACTGTTTTGCTGCAACAGAGGACAGATAGAGTATGGCAAAGCATTTTTAAAGAAATGTTTGCACCACCACACTCCTCATCATGTTTACGACTCAAAGGAGTATGGTTCCCGACCCTCGGGCCACCAATCGCGCATTTCAATACGTGATGGCCAAATGAGTCTAGTGTGCAACTTGAATATTAAATGCACAAAACACAAAACATACCAAGGGACCTCCAACCTCAATCATGGTTGATCAAGAGGCAAGGGATGCATGCTCAATGCTATGCAATCCTAGACATGCAATCACACTAGTGTAACATGGGCATGCCAACAATCAATGTATAATAAACATGCCAAATGTAATGCAACCTAAACTAATATGCAAACATGCAAGGCATGTGACAATATTCATGGTTAGGCAAGCATGTAACAACATGTCAGGGACAAACTCATGCAAATATGCAAAGCAATTTAACACAAGATGCATGCCAAATGCAACACCACTTAAACATGCAACAACATGTCAATGGGCCAAGTATGCAACAACATACAAGGCAAGCATGCAACAACATGCGGGATTGGTCTTAAACCAACTTGCGCAGCTCTCAAATAAGCCCAAATCAGCGGCCAAAATGATGCAACAAAAGCATGGAATAGACATGCATACATGCATGCACAATGGCCTATCATCTAAGGCATAAAAGAGGCAACTTTTAAACACATTTAAAAGAGACTAATATGGACAAATGACAAGCATTGTAAGCTTTGAAATTAAGTTAGAAATGGTGCCAAACCAACTAAACAAATCAAGCAAAGCATGCAACCAAGCCCAAGATTTGGAAACTAACCATGGGACTCGAACCAAGACTATATGAGGCAAACCCCAAAGGGCCATGGGGACCTAAAACAGTCCCAAGGCAGGTCTAATCAAGACCAAAAACCCACTTAGATGGCATCTAAATGGCCTACACATGATGGCATACACAAAGGTCCAAACATGGAGCATAAAACAACGATTCTTTAAGGCACTAAAAGAGCATCAAATGTAAGTAAACAAGCATGCCATATGGATTGAAATGACATGGCAAGTGACTCCAAATCACTGAAATAAGCCAAGTAATGCATGCTAGGGGGTTCAAAACTCAAAGCCTTCAAGCTAGATTGCATGGTAGCTACTCAAAGCAAATCATGGATGACTCAAACGACCAAAAACTGACCTCAAGCATACCAAAACATGGATAAAAACTTCTTGAAGCCATGCCAAAATCATGCTAGAAAGACATGTTACAACATGAGGCATGTTAGGCTAAAAAATGGGATTACAAGACAAGTGTATGGAGCACACATGGCATGTCTAAACCAACTTTGGACAGAGGTAAGTCGTGGAAAAATAACACCAAATATCAACTAAGACATGGCCAACATGAACTTAAACAAGATGCTCACACATAAGGCAAATATGACAAGTATTGAAGACAACAAGGAGAGGGGATGGCCCTCTCCTTCTTAGGACCTCAAAACACCATCCCCACCACTGAAATCCCTCTGGATTTTATTGGTGAGAAGGCCAATACAAGGTGGCCCCAAAGCTCACAAAAAAGGCACAAAAATGAGACCAAACAAGGCCTAAGAAGGGGTAAGCAACCCCAAACACCAAATATTTTAAGCACTTAAAAACAGAACTTTTATCAGTTATAGTCGAAGCTTAAAAATAGATGCAAGATAGGTTAAAAGCTTATGCAAAAATGGGGAAACTAAAGCAAGAACACTCACCCCCTTGTAGACCATCTTCAAGAATAATGGTCCAGCAGGTTTTTTAAGTCCAAAGCAACCCAAGAGCACCAAAATCAACCTCCAAGGACCTCAGCTACCAAGGATGGTGTATTACTAGGTGTTCTAGTGCAAAAATATGAACAAAACAACCTTATACACACACAAATATGTAAAGAGAAGGAGATATAGAGATAGATAGATACAACTCTCTCCTAACCCTAATTTCAGACCTCTGGAACCCTTGAGGAGAGAGGAGAAGCTCCCTCTTTATAGAATTCCAATCTTGCAAAACTTCCAAAACAAGCTAAGCAAGAGACAAATCCCTCCATACACGTGTATGGAGGGATCTCCTCAAAACTCGTTCGATCATGTAGGCTTGTTTCTTCCGAGCACGGACTCGATCGAACTACGTCTTCGGTCCTAGATGCTCCTGATATTTGACCGAGTAAAGACCCAAACTCCGGCCCAAATTGGCTCGGCCCATTATCAAGTCATAAATCTCCCTCTCACGCGTCCTTAATTTCTCGATCATTCTATAATGTTATCCTACCATTTTTCCAGTATTGATATTAGAAACGTGTTCTTAATTTCTCGATTCATTTCGTGATGTCATCCTGTCATTTTCCCACTATTGGTTTGGAAACGTGTTTGTAATTTCTCGATTCATTTCGTAATGTCATCCTAACATTTTCTCAGTATTGGTATTAATTGATTAGTGTTTTGTGTTAATTAGAATTAATGTGATTTTATGGTAAATTTAGTTGAAATTTGATTTGGTATGATTAAATTAGATTAAATGAAGTTAAAATGGATCAACTTGAGTTATTTACCAAAATGCAACTTAGTGGGCCACCTTGTTAAACCTTGTCTAGAGCTTGATTTCATGTCATTTGCTCATCTTTGAGAGACCAAAACCGTAGGAGAGACTGAGAGAGGAGAAGTTTGGTTTCATCTAGAGAATTACTTGGAGAACTTGAAGAATTGAAGAGTAGATTGCACTGTGGAACCTTCTTTTTGAAATAGATTGTATTTACCAAACTGTATGCCAATCTAGTTTCTGTGATATATATCTTATTTTGGAATTGAACCCTGTTTTCAAAACTGTATTTACTATCCATGTTGCTACTCACTGAGCTATCAGCTGACTTAGTTTTTATCACTTCCAGGTGTTAGAAGGACTTAGAGTGGACTCATGGCATAGCGGGGACTCGATTGCATGGACCTCTAGGAAATTCATTTATTTTGTTTTAGATTGTTATGTCAAATTTGTGCATATTTCTTTTTATTTTTATTGAGATTCATTTAGGATTATTTTGATATGTGGGTTGTTTATATCCCATAAGTTTGGATGGTTTTGATTACGGTTGGTTTTTCCGTTTATACTTGTGGCATGTCACTGGATTGAGTTTGGTTATTTATTACTGGACTTTTGTATAGTTGCTCAATGTGATTATGGATTAGTGGTTAGGCTTACGTGTGCCTTGGGTTGAGTCCCCGTGGGCCACGACCGGTCATACCCGGATTTGGGGTGTGACAAGTATGGTTCCCGACCCTCGGGCTACCAATCGCGCATTTCAATACGTGATGGCCAAATGAGTCAAGTGTGCAACTTCAATATTAAATGCACAAAACACAAAACATACCAAGGGACCTCCAACCTCAATCATGGTTGATCAAGAGGCAAGGGATGCATGCTCAATGCTATGCAATCCTAGACATGCAATCACACTAGTGCAACATGGGCATGCCAACAAGCAATGTATAATAAACATGCCAAATGTAATGCAACCTAAACTAATATGCAAACATGCAAGGCATGTGACAATATTCATGGTTAGGCAAGCATGTAACAACATGTGAGGGACAAACTCATGCAAATATGCAAAGCAATTTAACACAAGATGCATGCCAAATGCAACACCACTTAAACATGCAACAACATGTCAATGGGCTAAGTATGCAACAACATACAAGGCAAGCATGCAACAACATGCGGGATTGGTCTTAAACCAACTTGCGCAGCTCTTAAATAAGCCCAAATCAGCGGCCAAAATGATGCAACAAAAGCATGGAATAGACATGCAAACATGCATGCACAATGGCCTATCATCTAAGGCATAAAAGAGGCAACTTTTAAACACATTTAAAAGAGACTAATATGGACAAATGACAAGCATTGTATGCTCTGAAATTAAGTTAAAAGTTTATGCAAAAATGGGGAAACTAAAGCAAGAATACTCACCCTTGTAGACCTTCTTCAAGAACAATGGTCCAGCAGGTTTTTTGAGTGCAAAGCAACCCAAGAGCACCAAAATCAACCTCCAAGGACCTCAGCTACCAAGGATGGTGTATTACTAGGTGTTCTAGTGCAAAAATATGAACAAAACAACCTTCTACACACACAAATATGTAAATAGAGGGAGATATAGAGATAGATAGATACAACTCTCTCCTAACCGTAATTTCAGACCTCTAGAACCCTGAGGAGGGAGGAAAAGCTCCTTCTTTATAGAATTCCAATCTTGCAAAGCTTCCAAAACAAGCCAAGCAAGAGACAAATCCCTCCATACACGTGTATGGAGGGGGTGAATTTGTGCGTGCCAGCTGTGCCAACTGGCACTAAATATCTCCATAAAGCAGATGAATAGGGGTCGGCAGGAAAATATGGCCGATTGACCAACAAAAATGGCCGTCCGACCAAAAGAAATGCCGACCGACCAAAATATTTGGCCGGTAGCAAGAAAACTAGGCCGGTGGCCTCAAGCCAAGGCCGGTGAGGTGTGGGGATGAGCAACAAGCCATTCTCTGCCCTCAAAAGCAAAAGCACAAGTGTTTGGTATACAACCAAGCACAAAAACAAACAAGTCGAGAGGTCTTGAGGCAAGGCGCGTGACCGAAACCTCCGAGAACTCAAGACGAACACGAACAAGGATGATCACCGAGTGTTCAAATGATAACGTCCAAGTCTTGAGGACGGTCAAAAATGGGGTGTCTACACCCATCCAGTCATAAGGTGATCAATCCAGCCAAGTTTGGTGGCCTATAAAATAGCAGAGTAGTCTATGCACCTATATTTGGTGGCCTAGCCAACCACAAGGTGGTCTATCTAGCCAAGTTTAGTGACCTGCCAATGGTAGAGTAGTGTATCTATCTGTGTTCAGTGGCCCATTAAACAATAAGGTGGTCTAGCCAACCAAGTTTGGTAGACCATCAAACCATAGGGTGATTTACCTAGCTGCAAACACCCCATTTTCTACCGATCTTCAGAGTTGGGAGGCTTCCAAAGCTTCTTGATGATGAAACAAAGATAGATGTTTTTGATTCTCTTGAAACAGCTGTTTGATGAAAAGAGTGTTCCCAACCCTAAACCCATTTATGCCAAAATGTTTTCAAGCCTTTAGAATTTTTTTTTCCAAAAATAGTTTTCAAATGATAAGCTGTCATTTCGATTGTTCAACTTAGCTCGACATCACATTTTCAAACCAAAAATCTTTTTTCTTTATGAAAACAAGTGAAGGCAAAGTTGAATTGAACGGAAGGATGAAGAATACTCTGGAAACAACTGAGTCATAAGTTTCCTGGTCAAGATGAAAATCACACTTGCAGCTGAACGTGCGGGTGAGAACTTGATAAGATCATACCCACGGTCGTAGCATGTCTGTTTCTTACGCCACGAGAATTATGTGCGGCCGCAAGTTTCCTGCAGCACAAAATAGTTTCTAGAAGATGGTCCCCCCAGTATCATAGAATATCCTATATGCATATTTATTCATTAGACACACGTATAGGATGACCCAGGCCCATTATTTAGCTTATATATACCCTTCTTGAGTGAGAAAAAGAGGTCCATCTCTTTCTCTCTCTCACACACACACACATACACACACACACACACATAGCCAAATTAATGCCAAAATACACTCAACTCTCAACTCTATCCATTGGAAGTTGGACTTTTAGGACCTATAGCTCCATTGAAGCCTTGAAGAAAGCTTGGAAGGTCTCATCTATTTTCTTAGACTCCACTTCTACTTGCTTGGAGCTTTAACAAGATATATATCTCTATCTCTTCTCTCCCTATCTTTTCCTTTCTTTTCTCCTCCCAAACACTCTATATCTCTTGTTGTCATTAGAGTATATTGTTTGTGGGGCTATAATAGATTAAGGATTCTTGCCAAATCCTTCATATATTGCTTGAATTGTATTATCTTCATTTTCTTAGCATTTTATTTCCTTTTCTCGGCAACCAAAACACTCTATATTGTTGTATTTCTTTCATTATTAATTGCATTTTTGGGCTTGAATAGTTAGGATTCTAGCCAAATCCCATTTACATTATTATAGTTCCATTATCTTCATTTTCTCGCATTTTCTTGAGCCAAACTTGTGTTTTCGATTTGAGAATGGTTGAGTCTACTCTCTCAGCCGATTATTACATAGATTTGAGCTCTCATGCCCTTCTCCATGAGCAAAGAGTAGACTTTTTCCATTTTATGTTTTCTACCTTTCATTTTATTGTCTACTAGTTTAGTTTTCTTGGATTATGGGTTGAATCTACTCTTCTCTTGACTCTTTTCATGGATTGAGGCATTTATTTTGGTATATGCCTCTTTCTATGACTTTTTGGGGTAGATTCAACCCATTATCTATTCCTCCTTCCTTTATTTTCTCTTTGATTTTCTTGTGTAGATTAGCACTTGATTCATGTTCTTAGTATATCTCTTAGAGGAATGATGGAATATATCTCTGAAAGGCATTATTTATGGATTTAGACCTTCACATGCCTCTTTCCATGCGTTAGAGGTATATTTCAATTATTTCACTTCCATTTATTCACTTTCCTTTCTTATCTAGTATTTTTGTTGACCCTTTGAATGATGGATGAGATCTATTTTCCTCGATTCTATGTTTCATGACTTTTAGCCTTCATCTCCCTTCTTAGGTGAGATCTTGGCTTATTTTCATATGTAAGGAGTAGATCTTGGCCATTATCTATTTCTTTTCCTTTCTATTATTTCCATTTGTCATTCCTTGTTTATCTTCCATGTTTATACTTATCTAGCTATTTGCATATGATCGGGTTTATTGCGTTTTATTAGATATTGTTTCTATCTTGTTGTGTTGATTATACGATAAGTTGATTCATTATGTTTGCGATGTTCCACTTGACACTTTAGTGGCAATTGGGCCAATAGTAGTCATTTTATGAGTTTTTATTGTATATTCGTTGAATCACGCATCTAGGATCATGCATCTCTATCTTTGTTTTTTAACCTATTACATATGGCTTGGTGTTGAGAAGTATTAAGTGAGCTTCTTCCTTTTCTTTACATCCTACTTGTGCATGTTTTCTTACTTTGTCCAACATGCTACCATGAGGCTATGTGCTTACTTGAAATATCTCTATGTTTACTCATTTTTTGAAGGGTATTTTTCCTTGATGGAAATGTCTATAACTTTCATGTGGTGATTCTATCATATTTCTTAGAAAACTATTGATAAAACTATTTTCATTACAAGGGTATAGAAGCTTTTCAAAATATGTGATTTACTCTATATTTGCTTGCTTCATATAGCAAATATAGCATTAATAATTGGGAAAAATATCATATTAAGAATTTGTAAAGGCTAGTCTTTGATCGAGTGAGCTAGGGGTGCTCAATTCATAACCTTCCTCTCTCATGCCTAAACTCAAAGACTAGTCTTTCTAGTTGTGACGGGCAGTGGACTCTATTGGTCGGAGTCAGAGTTTTCTAGTTTTTCCAAAAAGATTAAGTGGCGACTTTAGATTTGGTGATACAGTTTTCATTTGGCATTTCGTTTGATTAGTGAATTTTCTACGAATGATTTGTGATGTATTGGGATCTTAAATTGAGTTGTAACCACTTGTATGGATAATTATTACTCCTTCAGCTCCTCATTTCGATGAATAACATTTGTTTGGGAATTGGTTTAGTACGAATTGTTGTTGTTTAATATGCACCAATTTCAAGGAAATTCGTTTTGAGTGTTAGAATATAAAATTATAATTTATATTTGGCTCCTATTAGGAAGCCTGCCCAGAAAATTGGCCCCATGATTGGCTGCTTAGCAGTCTACCAACCGGGGACCATTGCCCAAGCGGCCCTAGTAGGTGCACAAGCAGCCACAGCTCGATTGGTGGTGAGCTCTGTGCGAGTGGCCAATATTCACTGCACAAGCGGCCGAAGAGGCTACACAAGTGGCCAGAGACACCTAAGTCTAAAATTTTAGAATCTTTTTCTTTATCAAATAACGCACTCCTCATTTTGAATCATTTCTTATCTCTTTCTCTCTCTCTCTCTCTCTCTCCCTCTCTTCTTTTCTCTCTTTTCTCACTTCTATCTCTACAAAAAACACACCCAACACCTACACTTCTTCAAATCCATCAACATCTACCAAGTTTTTTGGCCTAGTTCTTGCGGCTAAAGTGAAGAGCTTGGCAAGGGGAACATTTTGACCAATAGAGATCGTTTTCCGACAACTTGGTGTTAAACATATTAATTTAATGTTTTGATTTATCTTAGAATGATTAATTTAATAAATCTTTATTGAAAACATACTAATTGATTTGTCCATCTCAAAACTATCAAGTTATTTTAAAGATCAAAATGGAGTTCAAAATATAATGATTCTTGATGAATGTTCTTCAAGTATATTGATTTATGTTTTGATTTATTTGAAAGAGTTAAATTGATTAAAAGCTTATAATTTAATTCATCATAATTTCATCCATCATTTCATCATAATTATGTTATTTTGGAGGTGAAAATAAAGCTCAAATCAAGCAAAGAACAAAGCAGAATGGAGGCTGAAAATACACTGGGTGGTTGACTGGGTGGTCGACCAGCTAGGCCAAAATCAGCCTGTTTCATTCCAGCTCAGTTCAGCTTCGCTCCGACTTTTAGACCAATAGTATGCTCGATGACCACGGTAGTCACCCTTTACGATAGGGACTCAACCGGACCACCGGGTGGACATCTGGGCGAACAACCACCAAGAGAAAACGTTCATAGTGGTCATCTAGGTGGACAACCACCTTGTGAAGAGCTCCCTGAAACTTTTAGATGTTGAGAGAAGAAGAGAAAAGATTTAGTATTATACACCCATCATTCAACGGGCAAAAACATACATGGGCAACTGAGATTCACTAAGCATTAAATTATATATCATCCTCAGCCATCACCATTCCATCTCTTCAATAGGAAGAAGAGAATGGGCACTGTTAGAAGAACTAGAGAATAGAGCACTCAAGTCTGTATTATATACAGAGCTCTGAACAAGTAGCAGATACAACTGATATAGAGATACATACAACGTGCAATATACATTTTGATTCTTCATCAATCACACACTCTTCATCTCTTTGATTTTCTGAAGAAGCTCTCCATCTGATTATTCATCTTTCCCTCCTAAATTATACACACAGCCTTATAGCCTTAAGCATATTTTCTTGTGAGAGGATTTACAGAAAAACTCTTAAGCTTCAACATTGTATATCCATCTTTGAGAGATTATTCTTGTAGCTTTCTTTGAAAGCGAAAACATCTTTATTTCAATATTGTAAGGGTGTGGTACACTTAGGTTCTTGATTCCTTGAGAGTGATTATGAATCACCTAAGGTTTGCAAGGGTTGAAGATTTGGAAAGCCTATATAAAATATGTGAATGATTGCTCTATTAGTGAAGAGGTTGCTACTAGGGCTGCAAATGAACCAAGCTGTTCATGAACAACTCGAAGCTCGGCTCGTTAACAGCTCGTTTAAGCTCGTTCAATTACCAAACGAATTGATCTTGAGCCTTATTACCAAGCTCGATTATTAAACGAGTTGAGCTAATGTAAACTCGACTCAATTAAGCTCAGCTCGGCTCGATTATATTATTATTATTATATATATATACGGTTTGAAACAAAAAAAAACCAAAAAAAAAGAAAAAGAAAAGAGAATTATTGAAAATATTATATTAATGATAACCCAATCTTCAAGTCATCAACAAGCAATAAACAAATAATAAAGCATTGCGCAAGAGAAAGTGAGAGAATGGAAATCAATTCATAAAAGGTGGGATTCCTTCAAGTTCCCTTATCCTTTGATGTGGGACAACCATTGAATGAACTTCACACACACATAAATAAATAAATAAATAAATGGCATGCCCCAGGTTTGAGATTGTTCAAGTGTCCCACATCGCTTCCTTTACACATTCAATAGGGACAAGGGCTCTATATAAGTGGAGGAAGTAGTAGACCACCTTTGCTTGTGCGGTTCAAGTGTGTATTTATTACAAAGTCGAGCCACATGAGCCGAGCTCGAGTTTTGTTTCAGCCTAACGAGTTGAGCTCGAACACCTAAAAATTTATTCGAGTCGAGCTTTAACATGATGATACTTGGCTCGGCTCAGTTCATTTGCAGCCCTAGTTGCTAGCACCCTTGTGAAGCTAGAAGATAGTGGAAAATCTCAAGTGAAACTTGAGGAGTGGATGTAGGCTTAGTTGAAGTTGAACCACTATAAATCTGTTTGCCTCCACTTCCCTAACCTCTTTGATTTTCTTTACTGATATAGCTATTTGATATACTCATTATGTTGATTTCTGTCATTGTTATACCTGTCATAGTATTTGCTACTTTGTACTAAATCATCAAATCTCTTTACTTGCTGATTTAGTTAAATCCTTTGCTAATTCTAAATCATAATATGTTAAGCCAAAAGTCTATCATTGCTTTTATTGTCAGCTACTTCACTGTTAAGTTCATCAGAGGGCTTGATCATTAATTGTTTTCTCATCTAAATCTTGTGATCATCTTAAACATATACATCATTAATTGTTAGCTCTACTTAACTCATATTTCAACATTGTGCTTAATTATCTTTATTAGTCAATTATTCTAAATCAATCATCAATCTACTATACTAGTTGTAATTTTTATTGGGGTATTATTAATTTTTATTTGTAGAAACCTAATTCACCCCCTTCTTTGGTTGCTTTTTGGGCAACAATTGGTATTAGAGTCTAGACTCTTGCTTAGATTTAACCATCTGAGAGTTTTTCGATCCATGGTAACCATAGCTAGTACTAGCACTATTGAAGATCAAACCACCAATAGGCCACCCTTGTTTGATGGAAATAACTATAGCCATTGGAAAGATAAGATGACTCTATATCTTCATGCCATAGATTATGCTATGTGGATTATAGTCACCAAAGGTCCCAAAATTCCTACCAAATTAGTAAATAACATTAGTGTACCTAAAGTTGAAGATGAATGTGATGAGAGGGATCATAGATTGTTGCAACCAATGCCAAAGCCAAACTCACTCTTGTTTGTGGTGTAGACTCTAAAGAGTATAATAGAATATATAATTGTGACTCGACTAAAGAAATTTGGGACAAACTTAAAGTAACTTATGAAGGCACCAACCAAGTTAAGGAATATCATATTGATATGCTTGTTCATAGTTATGAATTGTTTAAAATCAAACCTGCTGAATCTATTTCACGCATGTTTACCAGATTTCCTGAAATTGTAAATTCTTTGAAATCTCTTAGCAAAATCTATACTAACAGTGAGTTGGTGAGAAAAATTCTTATGTGTTGACCAAAGAATTGGGATGCCAATTGAAGCAAAGAATCTCTCAACTCCTGGATTAGATGAGCTCATGGGTTCTCTAATGACTCGTGAAATCACTATGACAGGACATGATAATGATGAAGACAAAAAGAATAATGGAATTTCATTCAAAGCCTCATCCCATGAAGAAAATGAGGATTCTAGTGAAGATGAAGGATATGCCATGTTTAGTAGGAATTGGAGAGAAAAAAAAAAACAAAAAACAAAACAAAACAAAACAAAACAAAGTACAAGAAAAGAAATCATGGAGGAAGAAGACCTCTCAAGAAAAAGTAAAACAAAGATGACATCCAGAAGATAGAACCTATCATTTGCTATGAGTGCAAAAATCTAGGACACATCAACATAGATTGTCCAAAATTGAAGAAACATGGAAAAGACTACAAAAGAAACAAGAAGGCTATGGTAGCAGCTTGGGGAGAAAGTGATGATAATAGTTCAACCGATGAAACTAAAAATGATGAAGTAGCCAACTTGTGTCTCGTGGCTCTAAGAGAAGAAGAATCCACTCAAGATGAGGTAACTTTCAATTATAAAGAACTTGAAAGTGCTTTCAATGAATTACATGATGAGTTTAGAAAAGTATGTGCCAAAAATAATTGTTGAAGAAATTAGTTACATCTTTATCTAATAATGTAGATGAATTAAAGAAAAAGAACATTGTCTTGAAAAATGATTTAAATATCATTTCTAATGAGAAAATTGTTTTGAAAAACAGTGTTGATGATTTGAAAAAAAAAAAAAAAACTCTTGAAATTTTTGTAAAAAGAAGAGATAATCTTAGCACACTTCTTGGTAGTCAAGGATGTGTTTTTGATAAGGCGGGTATTGGCCATGACGCTTTTAAGAAACAAAAGAAACTCAACACAATTTTTGAAAAAGAACCTCCTATGATACACCTCCCTATTACGTGTCACTATTGTAGAAACAAAAGTCACTATATATCTACTTGTCCATTCAAAAAGAATATGAATATGGGAATTAAAAAGATTTGGATTGTAAAAGGTACTAATCATACTAACCAAGAAGGATCCAAGAAATCATGGGTACCAAAATCCAACATTTGATTGTCTTATTGTAGGTATGCCTTAAGTCCAAAGCTAAAGAAGGAAGGTGGTACCTTCATAGTGGATGCCCTAACATGACTGGAGACAAATAATCATTCTCTACTCTATCATCTAAAGATGGAGTATTTGTTATTTTTGGAGACAACAAGAAAGGAAAAATCATTAGTATTGGTAGCATCGATATCTCTTCTAACCCTTATATTGAAAATGTTTTCCTTGTAGATGGACTTAAGCATAATTTACTTAGTATTAGTTGATTATGTGATAAGGATAATCGTGTTATTTTTGATAAATCACATTGCACAATTGAAAGCACAATTGATCACCATTTGTTGGAAATCACCTTGATAATGTTTATGTTTTTCATCTCAATGATCTCATGCTAGTAATGATAGCAGTTGGTTATGGCATAGAAGACTTGGTCATGCTCATATAGATTTAATTACTAAATTTTTAAGAAAGGATTTGGTCGTTGGACTTCCAAAAGTTAATTCTGAAAAAGATAGACTTTGTGGTGATTATCAACAAGGAAAACAAACTAAAACATCCTTCAAATCAAAATCTAATATTTTCACCACTAGAGCCTTGCAATTATTGCATATAAATTTATTTGATCCATCAAGGACATCTAGTCATGGTGGTAAACATTATTGCCATGTTGTTGTTAATGATTTTTTAAGATTTACATGGGTTATGTTTTTATCACACAAAGATGAAACCTTTTCTACTTTCACGAAACTTTGTCGAAAAATTAAAAATGAAAAAGGTTTTCTTATTACTAATATTCAAACCGATCATGGTAGAGAACTTGAAAATAAAAAATTTCAATTGTTTTGTGATGTGCATGGTATGAGACATAATTTTTCAGCACTTATAACCCCTCAACAAAATGGTGTAGTAGAAAGGAATAATAGAACCTTAGAAGAAATGAGTAGAACAATGCTTTGTGAAAATAATCTTCTTGAATATTTTTGGCCCAAGGCCATTCACACCGCATGTTATATTTTAAATCGTTCCTTAATTAGACCTATTCTAAAAAAGACTCCTTATGAAATCTGGAATGATAGAAAGCCCAACATTAGTCACTTGCATGTATTTGGTTGTAGATGTTATGTACACAATAATGGTAAGGAAAACTTGGGTAAATTTGATTCAAAATCCGATGAGGTAATTTTTCTTGGCTATTCTTTGACTAGTAAATCTTATTGTGTTTTCAATAAGAGGACTCTTGTTGTTGAAGAATCTATACATGTTGCATTTGATGAAACTAACATTTCTTCTCCAAAGCATGTTGTTAGTGATGATTTTGTAGAATTGGAAACAAATGTGGAACAGTCAAGCATCTACAATGAAAATGATCAAACATGTGAAGTGAACAAAGAGGATGAACAACCTATTCCTCCTCCTCAAGAAGAAGGTGGAAACAATGATGACTTGCCAAGATAATGGATGTTTGTTCATAATCAGCCTAAGGATTTAATTCTAGGTGATCCCACCAAAGGTATCGCCACTCGCTCTTCATTTAGAAATATTTGTGGTAACTTGGCTTTCTCTCACAGATTGAGCCAAAGAACTTTCAAGAAGCCAAATTTGATGCACACTGGATGATGGCTATGCATGAAGAGCATAACTAATTTGAGAGAAACAAAATTTGGGATCTAGTGCCAAGAACTAAAGATCATTCCATTACTGGCACAAAATGGGTCTTTAGAAACAAGTTCGATGAATCTGACACCATTGTTAGAAATAAAGCAAGACTTGTAGCACAAGGGTACAATCAAGAAGAATGTATTGATTTCAATGAATTTTTTGCTTTGGTTGTTAGTTTAGAAGCCATTCGCATGTTACTTGCATTTGCATGTTTTAGAGATTTCAAAATTTATCAAATGGATGTAAAAAGTGCATTTTTAAATGGTTTCATAAATGAAGAAGTATATATCAAACAACCTCCTAGTTATGAAAATCATGCTTTTCCAAATCATGTGTTTAAACTCTCAAAAGCTTTATATGGTTTGAAACGAGCACCTTGTGCATGGTATGAATGTTTGAGCAAATTTTTGATTGAAAATGGTTTTACTAGAGGAACGATTGACACAACAGTTGTTGTTAAAACTAAAATGATGATTTACTTGTTGTGCAAATATATGTGGATGACATTGGTGGTGTTTGGCAAGGAAAATTTTAGCCTTTTAGGTTAAAATCCACAAAAAGACAAAATAAGTTAAAATAGCTAATAAGAAAAAATGTCACATCAAACCTATAATCATTCCACTTTTTTTTTTTCTCACAAACATCACATCCAATTATAAAAAAAATCCAATCATCTTCTCAGACACAAAAATTTTAGCTTATTAAAATAGCCGAAAACTAAAATAGCCTACTAAAATAGCGACTTCCCAAACACCTACATTATATTTGGTGCTACTAATGAAACATTGTGTAAGGATTTCGCTAAGTGTATGCAAGGTGAGTTTGAGATGAGCATGATGGGTGAGCTAAATTATTTCCTTGAGCTTCAAATCAAACAATGTAAGGAAGGGATATATATCAACCAAGTTAAGTACATAAAGAAACTACTCAAAAAGTTTGGTATGAACGATTCCAAAATAGCCACAACACCTATGAGCGCATCAATTAAGCAAGACAAGGATCAAAAGGGTAAGTTCATTGATCAAACAAAATATCGAGGTATGATCGGCTCACTTCTCTATTTAACCATAAGCAGACCGATATTATGTTTAGTCTTTGTATGTGTGCTAGATTCAATAAAATCCTGAAGAATCACACCATAGTGTTGTTAAAAGAATTTTTAGATATCTTGTTGGCTCTCACAATATGGAACTGTTTTATCCTAGAGGTGTAGCATTTGATTTGATTAGTTACTTGGATGTTGACTTTGCCAAGTGCAAACTTGATAGAACAAGCACTAGTGGTACTTGTCACTTTCTTGGTAACTCATTAGTATCTTGGTTTAGCAAAAAGCAAAATTCTCTTTATCAATAGCCGAAGCTAAATACATAGCTTTCGAAAGTTGTTGTGCTCAAGTACTTTGGATGATACAACAATTGGAGGATTTTGATTTGCATTATGATCATATCCCTAATAAATGTGATAATACTAGTGCCATCAACTTAAGCAAAAATCTAGTTCAACACTCATGAACAAAATATATTGAAATTTGACACCACTTTTTTAAGAGATCATGTTCAAAAAGGAGATATTACTCTTGAATTTGTAAACACTGACAAACAATTGGCAGATATTTTCACAAAACCCCTAAGCGAAGAACGTTTTAATTTTATTCGTGGCGAACTTGGAATATTGAATTCAACTTAAAGTTTTTGTTATGAATGTGAAACTTAAATTTGTCTTAAAATGAGGTATGTGTACTATTACATTGATATGGAAACATTCATATCATCTGAATGCTATCAAAAACTCTAAAAAATTTCCATCTCTTATCATAATGGATGTATGCTCTTGTTTGTGAACCTATTGGCCTATGCATTGTTATGATTTTATCCTTTCTAATAGTCTTAAAGTTTGGTACTAATTTGGTTTCTCATGTCAAGTTAATTAAGAGTACCTCAAATATGTACATTTCATGACATTTTCCCTTAAGGCATCCAAATATATTGCATAATTGTCATATCTTTGTGCTTGTGCTAGAAATTGCTTGTTTACTTAAGATAGCATAATCTTTCATAATGGATGAACTCATTGATTCAAAACTCTTGCAATATATTTTCTTGCCCAACAAAATGTGTCCTCCACTCTTGATTATTTGAGATAAATTGTTTCATGGTATCACACTTTCATGATATATTTCTTTTAGCTTAACAAATCTCTTCATGACTTGATTTGTAGTCTTCAAAAAACATATCAGTCCTTGTGAAATCATGGCACCTTATGCTGCATTGCAAAATCCATCATTTATGTGTTTTTGAAAATGTCACAGGAGAATAAATGGTGTTTTTTTATTTTGAGATAGATTAGGGGAGTAATAGTAAATAGATTGGGGGAAAAATGACGATGTGTTTGTTTTGGAATGGTGTTATGTTTTGGAATGGCATCTATTAGGATATCATAATGAATTTCATTCTATGGAATGTTATGTTTTTGGTATCTCATTCTGGGCAAGCTTTTTGGTATTTTAATCTCATTTTATGCTTTCATTGATTGCTACTGTACTAACTTGTATATCTATTATGAGCAATCATTCAAGGGGAGCATGACTTGAGGGGGACCTTTTCTTCCACCCAAACAAATCAAAACATCCTGGTGTGCCATCAGCAAAAAGGGGGAGATCGTTAGACATATTGTAGTTTAATGATGTTTAATTTAACGTTTTGATTCATCTTAGAATGATTAATTTAGTAAATCTTTATTGAAAACATACTAATTGATTTATCCATCTCAAAACTATCAAGTTGTTTTAAAGATCAAAATGGAGTTTAAAATATAATGATTCTTGATGAATGTTCTGCAAATATTTTGATATATGTTTTGATTTATTTAAAAGAGTTAAATTGATTAAAATCTTATAATTTAATTCATCATAATTTCATCAATCATTTTATCTTAATTATTTTATTTTGGAGGTAAAAATAAAGCTCAAATCAAGTAAAGAACAACGCAAAAGAAGTAGTAGAACACAACTGAAGTAGCTGCAGAACAAAAGAGAGTGAAAATAAATTGGGCGGTCGACCGTGTGGTTGACCGGCTAGGCCAAAATCAGCCCATTTTGCTCCAGTTCAGTTCAGCTTTGTGGAGAAGTGGTTTTGGAAATACTCTTTTGATCCACTGGGGCGCTCGAGATCCTCAGCTAACAACCTGAAAAAGAATAAACACTCTGGTCGGGGTGCCGAAATTAGCACTCTGACGGATAAGTTAGTATATACTCTCTTGATTGCTTGTATCTTAAGTTAAGTGTACTAATTCTCACCTACCTCTCTCTGGATGATATTCTTCTATTTATATCTTTTCTTTCTTGGGCTTCAGGGCTGGGCCCACCTTCAATTTGTCGTATAACAATTTACTCAGCTGTTTTTGTTGCAAGTCGCCCTTCACTCGGCCTCTTACTCAACTGGTTATTTGGCCGAATAAGTGTAGACGTGCCCGAACGTCCCGGGAAAAATCCTGTTTTGTTCATTGGGCTCACTACAGTTCGGACTCAAATGTCACGGTTCTGAATCTAATCTCGCAAAGTGCAATGCAAGACCGATAAATCACCAAAGAGTCCAAATCCGGCAAATCGCTTTGAAAAACTGATTTTTAGAAGAAGTGCCAAACATGGACTACTTTGTCAGATACAGAGTCACCACCTAAATATTTTATTTTGGGGAATTTAGGAAACCCTGATTCGTTTGCCTAAGGCCACATGTCCGTCATCACCAAAGTTGCCTCGGCTCGGGAGCTTGGGTACG
>NW_021026509.1:857401-1031557 GCF_004153795.1 Camellia sinensis
AGTGTCCCGTTCCTTACGGTTTTTCAGCGTGTTTGGAATTTTTATCTCAGGTTGCGTTGTGCACGCACCTGGGCGGTTGTTTTTGGGCCTCCTCTCACGATTTCAGCGTGGTTTGAGTGTCCCGTTCCTTACGCGATTTCAGCGTGTTTGTAATTTATCTCAGGTTGCGTTGTCAACGCACCTGGGCGGTTGTTTTTGGGCCTCCTCTCACGATTTCAGCGTGGTTTGAGTGTTCCATTCCTTACACGATTTCACCGTGTTTGGAATTTATCTCAGGTTGTGTTGTGTGCGTACCTGGGCGGTTGTTGTTTAGACCTCCTCTCACAATTTCAGCGTGGTTTGAGTGTTCTTTTCCTCACACGATTTCAGCGTGTTTGGAATTTATCTCAGGTTGCGTTGTGTATGCACCTGGGCGGTTGTTTTTGGGCCTCCTCTCACGATTTCAGCGTGGTTTGAGTGTCCCGTTCCTTACGCGTTGTCAGCGTGTTTGGAATTTTTATCCTAGGTTGCGTTGTGTACGCAACTGGGCGGTTGTTTTTGGGCCTCCTCTCACGATTTCAGCGTGGTTTGAGTGTCCCGTTCCTTACGCGTTGTCAGCGTGTTTGGAATTTTTATCCTAGGTTGCGTTGTGTACGCAACTGGGTGGTTGTTTTTGGGCCTCCTCTCACGATTTCAGCGTGGTTTGAGTGTCCCGTTCCTTACGCGATTTCAGCGTGTTTGGAATTTATCTCAGGTTGCGTTGTGAGCGCACCTGGGCGGTTGTTGTTTGGACCTCCTCTCACGATTACAACGTGGTTTGAGTGTTCCATTCCTTACACGATTTCAGCGTGTTTGGAATTTATCCCAGGTTGCGTTGTGTGCGCACCTGTGCAGTTGTTGTTTGGACCTCCTCTCACAATTTCAGCGTGGTTTGAGTGTTCCATTCCTTACACGATTTTAGCGTGTTTGGAATTTATCTCAGGTTGCGTTGTGTGCGCACCTGGGCTGTTGTTGTTTGGACCTCTTCTCACAATTTCAACGTGGTTTGAGTGTTCCATTCCTTACACGATTTCAGCGTGTTTGGAATTTATCTCAGGTTGCGTTGTGTGCGCACCTGGGCGGTTGTTGTTTGGAGCTCCTCTCACGATTTTAGCGTGGTTTGAGTGTTCCATTCCTTACACGATTTCACCGTGTTTGGAATTTATCTCAGGTTGTGTTGTGTGCGTACCTGGGCGGTTGTTGTTTAGACCTCCTCTCACAATTTCAGCGTGGTTTGAGTGTTCTTTTCCTCACACGATTTCAGCGTGTTTGGAATTTATCTCAGGTTGCGCACCGAAGCGGTTGTTTTCGGACCTCTTCTCACGATTTCAGCGTGGTTAGAGTGTTCTTTTCCTCACACGACTTCAGCGTGTTTGGAATTTACCTTAGGTTGCGTGGAACGCGCTCCTGATTGATTTTCTTTGTTCTGCTTCCACTCACGAGTCCAGCGTGGTTGGAGTATGTCACCATTTTTCATTTATTGTACTCTCTATTGCATCACATCTATTACATCCATTGCATCGTATCTGTTTTACTGTCCGGTCTAAGGAGACCTTAAATCCTGCATCATCATTTGCGCTGTTTTGCGCATCGCACTTGCATTTATTCGGGCCGCCTCGTGCACTTTCCGGTCTAGGAGACCTTAAATCCTCTAAAGGTGCAATTCCTTTGGTGTTTGTCGTGCTCGAACTACTTTCGATGGTCTGGTATAGCCACCTGCCTGTGTTAGCGGTGAGTTCCTAGGAGACCAACAGAGACAGTGGAAACTAGAGTTCGAATGGCTTATGCCTAGAACACAAAGGCTCGGGATTTCCGAGACTAAAGTCTGGTTTAAATACCCAGGGGTATATCATCGGCTTGAAATCTGTATGGCAGCCCCATAGATTGAGATAGCATCTGTATGCACCTCAATTCTGGATACTGATCCAACCTAGTCTGTCACCCTGTTGGAGAATAGGGAAAGCTGCAACCATAGTCAGGGAGAAAAGTAGTACCTGTGGTTCAACTGAGAAGAAGCGGGAGATCCCAAGCAGCATGAGGTAAGTCATTGCCA
This sequence comes from Camellia sinensis, assembly GCF_004153795.1. Lineage (NCBI taxonomy): Eukaryota > Viridiplantae > Streptophyta > Magnoliopsida > Ericales > Theaceae > Camellia > Camellia sinensis. Next base: position 859,473 of record NW_021026509.1, read on the forward strand.
ATTGCCCCTGTGAGGTACCTTCATTTCCTAGCTATTACATTGCATTTCAGTTATTACATTACAGTGCATTGCATGAATCCTCAATTTTCAAACCGGCTTCGCGTAGCGTATAAGTCCAGTTATCAAACTGGCTTCGCGTAGCGTATAAGTCCAATTATCAAACTGGCTTCGCGTAGCGTATAAGTCCAATCTTCAAAATATTTCTGCATATCATTTTGCATCCTGCCCCTGAACTACGCTGGTTTGATTCCTCGCAAAAAGGATACATAGGCAGCCTGCGGGCACAACCATTTATTTATCTATATTTTGTTTGTTTGTCCAAGTCTTCGGCGTTGTCAAAAAAGGGTCATCTCTGGGCTTTGACATTCACTCCCGTCACTTCTTGACTTCCAAGTTCTGTCAAAGAGGGGCAACTGTAGACACCCCATTTTTGACTACCTTTAAGACTTGGACGTGACTGATGGTTTACTTGGTGGAGAAAGGTGTGCAGGGGAAAGGTGCAATTTCTTCGGCAAAGAGAGAGTCAAATCTCAACTTCATACCCCTGTTCTGGACCAAAACAATCTTGATCAAAATATTTTAGTCTTAAAACTCTCTCTCTCAAAAACGTTTTTGAAATAAAGTTCCTACGATGTTCTGACGCTCGCATTTTGTTAAAAGTTGCGCTTTTCGGTAAACCGAGCAAGGACAAAGTGGAAATGAATGAAGGAGAGATGAAATCTTTGAAAAATCTTTCAAAATACCTTACCTAGGGGTTTGAAGTTGAAGAAAAGAGGAGAAGAGGGAAGAAGTCCAGTTGGGTAAGAAAATGGGCATGAATTGTTAAGAGAGAATTGAACAGCCCTCGCCGAATCGGGCCTATTCATTCACATACTTGGAATCAAGCTATGAGGCCACCACCGTTAGAAAGCTTACTCCCAGGACCTCATTTTTCACTCAAGAATCTCCTAAATCCAATTCTGGATAGGGGAGATATGGTTGATTGAAGTAGGGCATCATTCTGGCTGGGACCGAATCTGTGCGGCTTCACGGAAACGGGCATAACGTTTTCCACAGGAACAATTTTAATGCAAGGTTTGCGCCATTGGAAAGATAACTTCTGGGGCGTCAATTTGGACACTTGAATGGCCACCATTGGACTTCCCAATCACCCACTGGCCACATTTCTTCCCGGCAGTCCATTTTTTTCTTCCTAAAAAGTAGCAGGCCGGCCAGAAATGCCAGAAAATGTAGCAGGCCGGCCAGAAAAGTCAGAAAAAGTAGCCGGCCGGCCACATTTTTCTGGTGGATGATCTTTTTTGCCCATTTAAACTAGCCGGCCATGATCCTTGTCCCAAGTACATTCTAGCCATGTATTTTGTTTTACACTTCACCCATGTCCGAAGGTTTGGCCCTTTTGGGGGGAAACTTGATTCATTTCCCTCCATTTTTTCCCCCCATTTTTTTCCCCCTTTTTCCCCCCCCCCCCCTTTTTTCCCCCCCTTTTTGCCTATATAACAGTAGCTCCAGCTCTGGTTTAGGGGTTACAAAAATTCCCCCAAGCCTCTTGCATTACATCTCTCTCCGTCTCTACTCCAAGCACCAAAATCCTTCAATCGCTACACCATTTTACACTACACCTCATAGCATCACATCCCCATCTTCCATTCCAGTAGGTTGAAGCTGATTTCCAAAGGTGAAGGACTCCCAAACTTGGCTCAAAGGTTATTGGAGTATTGGTCTACAAGGGTGAGTCACTCTCTTCCCTTTTCTAGCCTTCTTCTGCATGCCTTCTTAGCCACACTTTCTTGCTATTTTGGGCTCCAACCCTAACTGGAACTAGGCTTATTTTGAGCTATTTTTCTTGTTTGTTTAAGGGTCTCTCACTGTTTGAGGCCTCCTTGTTGCACTTGCTTCATTGCCTCTCTTGTATGCCATTTTCTTGTGTAGTATTTTTGGCCTATGTATAAATTGTTTTGAGGCATGTCATAAACTGTAAAGTGGTTTATTTTGAGCCGTTCTTCAATGTTGTTGAAGGGCTCATCACTGTTTGAGGCTTCTATTTGCCACTTTCCTTTATATCTCTCTTTTGGCTCCCTTTTTGCATGATTTGTTTGCCTCTTATGCTTCTGTTTTTGGGCTCTGGTCCAAACTTCAAATGACCTTATTTTGACCCCCTATTCATGTTTCATTAAGTTTCTTTCATTGTTTGAGGCATCCTTTTTATACTTTGTGTTATAACTCTCTTTTTGGCCTTATTTTGCATAGCATTTTGAGCATTCTTGTACACTGTTTTGGGACTGGCCACCAACTGGAAAATATCATGTTTTGGGCCCCTCTTCAACTTTTTTGAAGGACCCTCTCTTGTTTGGGGTCAGCAGCTGTGACTTGCTTCTGTATCTCACATTTAGCGCCATTTTTGCATGCTGGTTTTGCCCTATTTGTGTTTATTGTTTGACCTTGCTTAGAACTGTGAATGTGTTTTTTTTTGGGGCTTTATTGACTCTGTCTTTACATTCCATGTTCAAATAGTGCATGTTTTGTATAGCTATAGGCCAATGCATATGCCTAATTTTGCATTTCAGGTCCCATTCCATGCATCGGGTGCCATGCTTCCATGATTTGGGGTTGTTTTGCATCATGTTTTGCTACTGAAATTTGCATGTTTGCATATCATATTTCATGCATTGCCATGTCTTATTAGAGTGGCATTTGGTGCCTTAGGTTTGGTCCTCGGTTTGCGTGCATGTGTGCACGCATTCCGAGTTGTCTCATTTTCATCTCATGGCCTCTTGTGTGAGTGTGGCTGAGGTCCACTCATGTTGGTGTAAGTCCATTGTGCATTGTGTATGCCATTTCATTTCATAGCATTGCGTATGCTAGGTTGTATGTTAGCGCATTGTGTATGCCATGTTATCTCGTGCATCGTGTATGCCATTTCACAGCATTGTGTATGTTAGGTTGTATCTTAGTTGCATATCATGCATATTGCATCGTGCTTGGGATAGGAGTTAGTCCAAGCACGGAAAACGAGGGACATTTCGTACTTCGAGTGACGGAACGTGTCTCAATTCCCAGTCACCGACACTTCTGATTGTCCATGATGGAGTTTAGATTTTGTTGTGTTTTCATGTGCATTCATTCCATATTGAGTTGTGCAACTCGACCCCTCGGCCATCATGCATCGAGATGCGTGATTGGTGGCATGAGGATCGAGACATGCATACATATGTGATAATACATTGCTATGCCCTTTTCCTACTCTCTGTTGCAGCAAATCAAGAATTAGCAACCTTCCGGAACTTGGCGCTTTCCAAGAATAATTACAAAACAGAGGCTAATTGGGGCATCCCAGTGGATTTTCGCGCAAGGCAGCCCAAACATACATCATTCATCAGAGTCAAGGCAGTCCCTGGCTTGCATGCCAGTTTATAGCTTTCCTAGATTAATTTGTTGATTAATTAGGATTTTTGTATTTATTGGGACTGTATTATTTGGATTGTACTATTTATTCGGACCCTCTGTGCGAGGGCATAATTATAATAAGTGTGGGTGAGTGTGATGTATGTCTTCCAACCCCACGTCTTTCTTCCCTTTTATTTACCTTCTTATGATGGTTAGATTAGGGCATGTTTCAATTAGCATACAACATGGTAGCATGTTTGCATTCATTCATCTGCTTTGCATGCACCGGGCTCGGCGCATCATACTAACTACATTGTATTTTCAATTCCAAGTTGAATGCATGTTAGTTGTAGCATTTCATATACCATGTTTAGAATAGCTGAGCCTGCTATAGTTGCATTTTTGCATGTGTTGCATTAGGCACTTCTGTATAATTAGGATCATGCATGGATTTCTAATTAGCTTCTGTTTTGGCTTGGAGTACTCGGTAAGTTTTATGCTTTAGCATCCTTGCATGCGTGTGAGTGACTGCCATGAATAGCATGCTTACCATGAGGCTAATTGCTTATGTGATATAACTACCTGAATGCCTGTGGTTGAAGGTTGGGTTATTTTAATTGGAACAAATCATTGACTGTGAGTTTTAAGCCCACTAGAGGTGGCAAAACCATCTTTTCTTAAGCCACCTGAGGGTGGCAAAATCTGTATTTTAAGCCTACTTGCAAGTAGCAAACCACTTTCAAAAACAAACATGAAATTTTTTTGTTCCAATTCAGGCGATCCAGTCTATACTTGTATGCTGTGCGCATCACATAGCAAATCTAGGCTAATAACCGGAATAAGAACACACAATGTTTTCAAAACTTGATATCATGGTTAGTAGAGGCCGATCTTTGATCGGGCGAGCGGGGGTGCTCACGAAGTGACCTTCCCCACTCGTACCCAAGTTCCCGAGCCGAGGCAACTTTGGTGATGACGGACACGTGACCTTAGGCAAACGAGTCAGGGTCCTAAATTTCCCCAACATAAAACATTTAGGTGGCGACTCTGTATCTGGCAAAGCAGTCCATGTTTGGCACTTCTTTCAAAATCTGTTTTCTCAAAATGATTTGCCGGATTTGGACTCTTTGGTTCAGATTACGAACCGTGACAATTTAAGAGTCCTGAGTTGTAGTGAGCCCAATATCGAACGGAATGCGGGGGGGGGGGGGGGGACTCGTTCCTCTCCGCGGGGCGTTCGGGGGACGTCTACACTATGTTCAAGCATATTTTTGGCATTGTTTTGACCTGCCTTGGGACTATTTTGAGTCACCTCGGCCCTTTGGGGCTTTCTTGATATGGCTATGGTGCAAGTGCCTTTGCTAGCCTTAAGCCTTGAGCCTCCTAGCATGCTTCATTTGTGATGTGTGCATGATTTGGCTTCATTTAACATGTTATTTCAGAGCATATAGCATTGCCATGTTCTCACTTCTTTCACTCTTTGAGTGCTTTTAAGAGTTATGCCTTTGTGCCTCGTTTATGGGCCAACGTGTATGCGTGCTTGTCTAGGCTTTTGGGCTCCCATCCCAGCATGTTTTGGTCTTTGTTTTGACCTAATTGAGCTCTGTCTATTACTGGTTCAATCATTTGTACCATGTATTGCATGCCTCTTATGTAGTTCCTTTTAGTAGCCTTGTGCCTCAGGCCTTCTAACATGCCTTATTTGTGGTGTTTATGTGATTTGGCATCATTTAACACTTGATTTTAGAGCATATAGCATTGCCATATTCTTATGTATATCACTCTTTGATTGTGTTTGAAAGTTGTGTTTTATGTCTTATTCGTGGGCCAATGCATGAGCATGCATTTTCTTGCTTTAAATGCTAGCATTTCAGAGCATTTTGGCTACTGTTTTGTTATGCATGAGGTCTGTTTGTAGTTGGTTTAGCCATTTAAACATGGTATTGCATACCCCTTGTGAGATGCTCTTTTCTAGCTTTGACGCTTTATGCTTCTAAACATGCCATGCATGCTTTGTTTGCATGATAAAATCTTGTGCATGCCATTCTAGCATTGATAGAAGAGCATGTTGTTTGCATGTTGTTACATTACATTGTGTTTGCATATTGTTGCATTGCATTGTGTTTGTATGTTGTTGCATTGCATTGTGTTTGGAATGTTGATGCATTGCATTGTGTTTAGATCGGGCGTTGATCCAAACACGAGAAATGAAAGGCGTTTCATATTTGAAGTGATGAAACGTGCCTCATTTTTCGGTCACCGACCCTCTTGATCATGCATGATAGAGGTGGAGGTTCATCGAGTCTTATTTGTGCATTCATCGACATTGATTTGCGCAACTTGGTTTCTCGGCCATCGTGCATTACGATGCTCGGTTGGTGGCCCGAGAGTCGAGAACCACACTCCCTTGAGCTTGAAAAAAGATAGGGAGGGTGGTTGTGCACACATATCTTGCAAATACACTGCCATGCCCCTTGCTGTCCTCTATTGCAGCAAAACTGGAGCCTGGCTGATTTTCTAGTCTGCAGACCAGTAAAGGTGGTCGGCCGACCACTTTTTTTGGTCTACAACCAGTTTTTCTGGTCTACACCACCCTTTTCTGGTCAGCAGCCCAGTAAGAGGCCCCCATGTTGGAGAAAGAGAATTCTGGAGATTGTGCAATTTTCAAAGATCAAACCAAATGCAAATAGAGGCAATTGGGGGCATGGTAATGGAGTTCCGAGCGAAACCGACCTGAGCATGCATCATTCATTATTTCGAGGCAGAGCTGTGGCAGCCTAATTTAGCTTCTTTCTCTCATTTAGCTGGTTTTGTAACTTAATTAATTTGATTAATTAGTTAAAGTGATGTACTAATTAGTTGTAGCTAGTTATTCAATTTGGTTGTGTAATAAACAGTCTAATTAGCTTAATTAGATCAATTGCTTAGCTTAGCTTAGATTAGCTTAGCTTGTATTCGGACCCTTTGTCGAGAGGGCACATGTTGTAATAAGTGTGTGTGTGTGTGTGTGATGCATGTCTTCCAACCCCATTTCTTTCTCCCTTTCACTTACCTATTTTCGATGGTTAGTTTTAGGGCATATTTCAATTAGCATACCTTATGCTTTGCATCCATGCATCATTCATTTGTCTTGCATACACCGGGATCGGCGCATCATACAAACTGCATTGTATTTCAATACCAATTTGAATACATGTTATCAAGTGTTGTATTCATATGCCATTCTAGATAGCTGAGCCTATTTTAGTTGCATTTTTGCATGTGTTGCATTAGGCATCTTAACATAGCTAGGATCATTCATGATTTCTAGCTAGCTTCTGTTTTGGCTCGGAGTACACTGTGAGTGTTTATGCTTTAGCATCCTTGCATGTGTGTAAGTAACTACCATGATAGCATGCTTCTCATGAGGCTAACTGCTTAAGTGTGTAACTGCATGAATGCCTGTGGATGAAGGCTTCATTGCTTGAATTGGAACACCTCATCAAAATGTGCGTTTTAAGCCCACTTGAAGTGGCAAAATCATGTTTTTCTAAGCCCACCTTGTTTGGTGGCAAATCCGCGCTTTAGCCTACTTACGAGTAGCAACTTCAAACCATTTTCGAAAAACAAACATGAGATGTTTTATTCCAACTTGAGTGATTTAGTTTATACTTGTATGCTGTGCGCATCGCATATTAATTTTAGATTAATAAACCGGAACAAGAACACATGTGTTTTAAGAAACAACATATCATGTGAGTAGAGGCCAATTCTTTGATCGGCCGAGCGGGGGTGCTCATTTCATGGCCTTCCCCCCTTGTACCCAAGTTCCCGAGCTGAGGCAACTTTGGTGATGACGGACACGTGGCCTTAGGCATGAGTCAGGGTTTTCCAAATTTCCCAAAATAAAATATTTAGGTGGCGACTCTGAAATTCGATGTTTGGCACTTCTTAATTAAAATCGATTTTCCAAAACGATTTGCTGGATTTGGACTCTTTGGTGATTTATCAGTCTTACATTGCACTTTGTGAGATTAGATTCAGAACTGTGACAGGAGTCCGAACTGTAGTAGTTGAAACACAATTCGAGCCCTCGCGCGTGGAGCAGAGTTCGGGCTGTCAATAGAGCTCACTTGAAATGCACCCTGATGCTTTTGCACTACAGAGTACCAACCGGAGGGGGTGGTCGGTTAGTACCCCGGTGGTATGCCCCTGAAAGTAACGCATCAGCTTTCTTGCTGCCATGACGAGGGCCATAATGAGTTTTTCCAACAGAAGGTAGCGTGTTTCGGCGTCAAACATTGCCTTGCTCACATAATACACTAGTCGCTGCTCCCCAAGCTCTTCCTTTATCAGTATGGCGCTGACGGCTCGGTTGGAAACCGCCATATACAAAATGAGCGGGTCGCCTGCTAAAGGTGTTGTCAAGAGTGGAACTGATCAGAGGTAGGTCTTAAGGCCGTTGAAAGCGGCTTCGCACTCAGAGGTCCATTCAAAAGCCTTGCCCTGCCATAGAGTGTGAAAGAATTGTCGGCAACGATCTGTGGACCGACTGATGAACCTGTTGAGTGCGGCGGCCATCCCCATCAACTTTTGAACCTCTTTCACTGAATGAGGGGAGCCGAGCTCCAAGATTGCTGTGAATTGCCTCGGGTTGGCTTCGATTTCTCAGTGGTTGACAATATAACCCAAGAATTTGCCAGAGCCGATCCCAAACGCACATTTGGAAGCATTCAACTTCATTTTGTATTTGCGTAAAATGCCGAATGTCTCTTCCAGATCGGCTAGATGAGTTCGCTTTTCTTTGGACTTGACCACCATATTGTCAATGTACACTTCCATAGTGTGGCCGAGCTGCTCCTTGAACATGGCAGTGACTAGTCTTTAGTAAGTTACCCCTGCATTCTTCAGCCCAAAAGGCATAACCTTATAGCAATAGGTTCCTCTTGGGGTGAGGAATGCAGTCATGTCTTGGTCCTCTGGATGCATGACAATTTGATGGTAGCCTCTGTAAGCATCGAGGAAGCTTATACGCTAATGGCATGTCGTCGCATCTACAAGTTGGTCTATTCTGGGGAGGGGAAAACAATCCTTAGGGCAAGCTTTGTTTAGGTCCGTGAAATCAATGCACACTCGCCAAGTCCCATTTTTCTTCTTCACAACCACAGTATTAGAGAGCCATGTAGGGTAGCTCACTTCCCTGATTGCCCAGGCATCAAGCAACCGGTCAATCTCCTCAACAACAGCGGCAGTGTGCTCTACGGCTGACCGCTGGCTTTTCTGAATAATCGACTTGCATTTAGGGTCAACATTTAAACGATGCTGCGAAACAGACGGAGTTCACGCAAATACATCAAGGTTGCCGAGCAGGAAGGAAATTAGCTGCTGCCTGTCGGCTTGATTCAGGGAGGCGCCGACCATGAACGACCTGTCTGGGTTTCCGTCAATTTCAACTCGATCTAGGGCTTCTGTGGCCTTTTCACTTGGGAGCCACCCAACATCGTCGAGGCTCTCTCGATCCAGCACCTCAATAGAATTCACTTGTAACTCTTTTGGCGTCTTTCCAGTAAGGAGATAACATGCTTTTGCCGATTTCTGGGAGCCACAGATTTGCTCAATGTCGCGTTCCATCAAGAAGCGTAGCAGCTGATGATAGGTGCTTGGCACGGCCTGCATAGTATGCAACCAAGTTTGCCCCATGATGAGATTATACGGCGGTGGCAGCTTGACGACCAAGAATTCCACATCCACTATTCGGGAGCCCGCTCGAACAGGTAGTGTGATCTTCCTCAACGGGTATTCTGGATTCGCGTTGAAGTCGAATAATGGATAAGGAGTTGGAGAAAGATCCGATTCAGAGAAGCTGAATTTGGTGAATGTCTTGTAATACATAATTTCTGATGTGCTCCCATGATCAATGAGTACGAGCTCAACAGTGAATCGGTTCACGCGTAACTCGATTACCAAAGGATCAATGTGAGGAAGTGTCACTCCAGCCAAATCTGAATCATCGAAGGCAATGCTCGCAGCTTCATGGGGCCGTTTGGCCGCGGTGAGTTGATTTTGAGGGTCGGGATTCGACTGAATCGTATGCATTGCGGATGATATTGGCAGGCTGTATATCATGTGGATCACACCGAGTGGAGGTCAGTCCTGTCGTAAGGCTATTGCTTTGGTTGAGTTGCCTTTTTAGACGTACTGTTGTAGCCGACCGTTTTGTACCAATTCCTCCAGGTGATCCTTCAATGCATAACAACTCTCAGTTTCATGGCCATGATCCTTGTGATACTCGCACCGCCTATCTCGTCTTCTCGTTTCGGGAGGTCCTACCATTTTTGACGGCCATTTGAAGGACGAAAAGTGTTTGACTTTCGACATAACCGCACTGATCGGCTCTGACAACTCCGTGTATTTCTTGTCTGCTCACCTTGTGTGCCTGCCATCAACTTGCAGTTGTTCATTTGCTCGATGGGGGCATTGGTCGCTTGATCAGCAAGAATCCGGTCTCTTGTCTCATTTAACCCGATGCCGTGGTTCAGGGCTCTAAGGTGGTACATAATTTAACGGTTGAGCAATTTCAAAAGGGGCCGTCTTGTTGGCCACGTTTCCGGCTTTAACCCGCTATGCGTCATCTTCCACTTTGCAGTATTCCTCAACTTTCTTCATCAACGACCAGACTGTTTTGGGGGGTCTTCTAGTTAAGGAGCTGCAGAGAGCACTGTCAGGATGCAAACCAATTTTAAAGAAGGTGATGGCCATGGAGTCGTTGCAAGCGTCATCAACAAGATTAAAGCACTCCCAATAGTGCACCGAATACGCTCTTAGTGTTTCTCCTAGCTGGATCTGCATTGCCTAGAAAGAGTCGGCTTGTTTCGGCTGGACCTCGTTGGTGATGAATCTTGCCCTGAAGGATTTTTGTAATTGATGGAAACTCTTAATCGACGCCGGCTCCAACTTATAATGCCATCTGACTGCCAACGGTCCCAAGCTGCTCGAAAATATTTTGCACATGAGAGTTTCGTCGTCTGCATACAACGTCATGGCTTGCTTATAGTGACGGATATGATCCGTGGGATCCGATTTCCCACCGTACAAGGTGAACGATGGGGCTTTGAATTTCTTGGGTAGTACTGCCTTTGCGATCCATCGCACAAAGGGATCGTGCTGGTCCTCTTCGTCTGAACCATTTCGTCTTCGCTTATGCCTTATACGTGGACTCTCTTTAGAGGAACTGGTGGTTTTGGGTCGTCCCTTCTTCTTGGGCTCCGGGGATAATGAGTCGGAGTCGCTGTCAGTGTCTTGTTGTCAGGCTCGAGGTCATCAACCACCTGCCCTCAAAAGGTCGTTCCGGATCTTAGCGTACAGCTTGTTTGGACTTTGCCACTTCCAAGGCCATATCTTGACGGAGATGTTCGTTCTCAGTGATCATGTTCTCCAACCTCTATTCGTTTTGCTTTGCTTGTTCCATGATCGCTTGCACTGTCTCATGCGCTGAAGTCGAGGGTGAGTCGAAGTTCAAGGTGCGTCTTGTGGCGAAAGTCTCTGGTCCCAGCATGTTTGTTGGGGTGAGATCATCTCTCGGTGAAGTTTCGTCAGCGATTATCGTAGGATCTTCCGTTGCGCCCACCATGGATATAGTTGAGTATTCCCACAGACGGCACCAATTATGGACAAGTGGTTTTGGAAATACTCTTTTGATCCACTGGGTGCTCGAGATCCTCAGCTAACAACCTAAAAAGGAATAAACACTCCGGTCGGGGGTGCTGGAATTAGCACTCCGACGAAAAAGTCAGTCTCTACTCTCTGGATTACTTGTATTTTAAGTTAAGCGCATTGATTCTTACATACCTCTTTCTGACTGATGTTCATCTATTTATATCTTTTCTTTCTTGGGCCTCGAGGCTGGGCCCACTTTCTATTCGCCATATAACTATTTACTCGGCTCCTTTTGCTGGAAACCGCTTTCCACTTGGCCTTACTCAACCGGCTATTTGGCCGAATAGGGTAGGATTTAAATGTGTAAGACAGGGCCGAATGCGATGTATATATTTTGACTCTCCAGGTCCAATCATTCGGTCTCTTTACGTCTCCCAATAGTTGGCCCCCACACGTTTCACTTTGGCTAGCAAACCAACAGTATGCTCAACGACCACAGTAGTCACCCTTCACAACCAGGACTCGACCGGATGACCAGGTGGACATTCAAGCAGACGTCCGTGCGGATGATCACCAAGAGAAAATGCTCATAGTGGTCATCCACCTTATTTCGAGCTCATTGAAACTTTCTGATGCTGAGAGCAGAAAAGAAAAGATTTTGTATTATACACCCATCATTCAACGGGAAAAACATATATGAGCATTGAATTATATATCATCCTCAGCCATCACCATCCCATCTCTTCAATGGGAAGAAGAGAATGTGCACTGTCAGAAGAACTAAAGAACAGAGCACTCAACTCTGTATTATATACAGAGTTTTGAACAAGTAGTAGATACAACTGATACAGAGAGACATACAACGTGCAATACATATTTTGATTGTTCATCAATCACACACTCTTCATGTCTCTAATTTTCTGAAGAAGCTCTTCATTTGATTATTCATCGTTTCCTCAGAAATTATACACAAAGCCTTACGGCCTTAAGCATATTTTCCTATGAGAGGATTTACAGAAAAACTCTAAGCTTCAACTTTGTATATCTATCTTTGAGAGATTATTCTTATAGCTTTCTTTGAAAGTAAAGGCACCTTTATTCCAATCTTGTAAGAGTGTAGTACACTCGGGTTTCTTGATCCTTGAGAGTGATTGTGAATCACCTAAGGTTTGCAAGGGTTGAAAACTTGGAAAGTCTATGTAAAATCTGTGGAGGATTTCTCTATTTGTGAATAGGTTGCTAACACTCATGTGAAGCTAGAAGATAGTAAAAAATCTCAAGTGAAGCTTGAGTAATGGATGTAGGCTTGGTTGAAGCCGAACCACTGTAAATCTGTTTGCATCCTCTTCCCTAACCTCTTTGATTTTCTTTACTGATATAGCTATTTGATATACTCGTTGTGTTAATTTCAGTCATTGCTATACCAGTCATAGTATTTCCTACTTTGTACTTAATCATCAAATCTCTTTACTTACTGATTTAGTTAAATCATTTGCTAATTCTATAATCTATTAAGCCAAAAATTTATCATTGCTTTTATTGTTAGCTACTCCACTGTTAAGTTCATCAGAGGGCTTGATCGTTAATTGTTTGTTCATCCAAAGCTTGTGATCATCTTAAACATATAGATCATTAATTGTTAGCTCTACTTCACTGATATTTCATCATTGTGCTTAATTATCTGTGTTAGTTAACTATTCTTAATTAATCATCAATCTGCTATACTAGTTGTAATTTTTATTGGGATATTATTAATTTTTATTTTTAGAAACGCAATTCACTCCCCTCTTAGGTTGCTTTTTGGGTAACAGTTGGTTTTTGGGATTTTTTCTCTTCTCTATCTCTTTGCTTTAGATAGGGACTTTCTTATTGTTGTACATGTTATTTATCGTTGTTACGTATTATTTTTGCACTATCTACTAACCTTTGAGAGCTAGGGTTTGTATAAGTATAATAATGCATAAAAATTGGGAAAAGCTCTCTAGCTTGTCCATCCTTTCAAATTGAAGCTTTTATGTTTAAATTGGCGGCTTGGAATTGATGAAAATCATGTTGAGAGTAAAACCCCAAATTTTCTAAAACTTAGCAAAAGTGTTGAGATTTAAAAAAAAAATGAAATTGGTGGATGGAAATTGATGAGAATCCTAAGAGATTATTTGGTATTGAATGTGTTTAGAATTGTTGAGATCATTGGAAAATATGCCTATTTTTGATGTTGTTAAGATTATTGAATTATGCTCTATTATGCCTATTTTTGAATGTTGCATTAGAGATAATTGTTTTGGTTTCCAGTAGAGGAAATTATTGTCGTTTGATAGAAATTCATGTGAACTAGGTGAATTGAAAACATTTGTAACACATACATTCATTGAACATATCATGACATTGAAATCATTCAATTGTGTTTTGAGAACATTTTGAAAATGTGTTAAGAAAGGGGTAAATACCATGATGAATCCAGCTAAGGGGTGTAGATGATGCGAATTAAGTTGGCTATCGATCCTTGGTAAAAGTCCTAAAACTCGCGCAACATAGATTCTAATTTCCTTCTAGTTAGAAGCTGGTAAAGTGGTTAGGTAGTGCTCAATGAGACTACTGGCAGATATACCTAGGGATCACCATAGTTGTATTTACCGCCTTGTATTCTTTGATTTGAAAATAATTGGAATCATGATTTTTGAACTATCGCATTGCATAAGTGTTTCAAACTTGAAAACTTATATTTTGGCATAGCATTCACATGCATTCACCATATGGTATCGATAAACATCATACATTACATTAAGTTATTTTCTACTGTGTGTCAATGCTCATCCCTATGTGGAAACAATGACGTGCCTATGCCATACTGATGACCTGAGAGGATTTTTGGAGCTTGAGGCTCGTCCTGTCTTAGATATATTTTGTATAGCCAAGGGCTTTCCTGTATTAGGTTTGATAACTCTTTTGATGTAACCGGGAAAAGCCTTGGAACTTGTAGCCTTTAACGCATTGAATTGTACTAGTTAGTTCTCTTTTGTATTCACATGCTATAGATTCATGTCTTAGGATTTATGAATCTATTGATGCATGTGATGCTATTTTCTAGTATTAAAGAGAACTTATGAATGGAAAACTGGGTTACTTACAATTGTTTTATTAAATATATGGGATTAAATCATTGACTTCCGCATGATTAGTGAATGTTGAATAATGTTGATGTTGTATATATGTTGGATCGGGTTATGTATTATGGGGGTGTTACATGATTTAAACTCTCACTCGTTTCACACGGCACATTGTGAATAAGACAGGACGGCAAACTGCCAAGAGCATCAGATATCCTCTGGGAGATCTCACACTAACCCTGTCTGGTAGCCCATCTGTACACACCCCATTTTGACCGACCTAAAGACTTAGACGTCATCGATTGAGCGCTCGGTGATGGTGCATGTTGTACTCGTTCTGAGGTTTCGGAGTTTCGGCTGAGAGCCTTACCCCCAGACCTCGGGACCCTTTTGTGCTTTGCCTCGATTTGTGAACCAGGTCTTGTTTCCTCTTCCTGAAGGGAGGAAGAGGTCTACTAAACCATCTCTTAGTGGCCGTAGGCTACTTTTCATGGTCGTAGGCCACTTTTCCCGTTTGGAGACCAGTTTTCGATTTTTGGAGCCGTCGGTCGTGCGCCTCGGTTCGGGACCACTTAACACACCTTGCTTCCGCTCTCTAGAGGGACACTGTGGCCCGAGAGACCACCTTTGTGGTCACACGCCACTTTCGATGCTTAATAGCCTGTTTTTGAGGCACCCGGTTGCGCGTTTTGACCCCCGAACCCTCGTTTTGCATTCGTCTTGGTTCATTTTTGGCATGGACCTTGTTTTCATTGTTTGGGAGGTGGTACAAGGGTGGCAGACCACCTTTTCTCCTTGGAGACCACTTTTCTCCCCAAGCCAGTTTTCTTGTCAGGAAGCTGGTCTCCTTGGTCTTTGAGCCACATTTACTGGTCTCCCACCATACCACTAGCTTGCATTCGATGTGGAGACCATCAAATGGGGCTAGCCGACCAACTTTTTTGAGTTGAACCTTCTGAACTGGTCGGCCGACCAGGGGAAGTGGTCGGCTGACCACCTAAACTGGTTGGCCTACTCCCTCCAGTTTTGTCTCTGTGAGTTGTTGCCAGCTGTGCCAGCTGGAAGGCACAGACTGGATCCTCCATACACGTGTATGGAGGATTTGCACCCTTGCTTTAGCTTCATGAGGAAGCTTGAACCCTTGTTCTAGCTTCTTAAGGAAGCTTGAACCTTTGCTCCTCTATAAGAGAGGGCCTCCCTCTCCTTATACCAGGTTCTGAAATTGCTCTAAGGCTCCAAGATATATCCCTCTCTATATCTCTACACTTTGACTTCAAAAGGGTCTTGTTCTTAAACCTTTGCACCACACCTCATAGCCACACACCTCCACCATTGTTCTAAGGTTCTTGGAGGGTCTTGAGAGGTCTCAAAGAGTTGGTTTTGGGCTCGAGAAGTTGCTGGTTTTGCTGAGCTACAAGGGTAACACTTTTTCCCTCTTTTAAGCTTTATTTGGATCCATCTCTTAACCTTATTTTCATGCATATTTGAGCTTTGTTGTCAACTGAAAAAAGTCTTTTTTTAAGGTCCTTTTGATGTTTTCTTAAGGTCATTTTGTTGTTGGGGGTCATCTACCCCCTTGCATGCTTCATTTTTCCTTGTTTTGAGCCATGCCCTAAGGCCTTTGTGTTGACCTTTGCTTAGCCTTTTAACCACTGAAATCCAGTGGATTTTTAGTGGTTAACATGTGTTTTTGAGAGCCAAAATCAGAGAGGGGTGGCCCTCTCCCTCCTTGTCTTGTTCACTAGCATTTTTGGCCTTACAAAGGAGCCTTCATTTGCACACATCCAAGCCTTGTTTCAGGCCCTTTTTAGTGACTTTTAGGGCCTGCCTAGGGTCTGTCCAGAGTTGGTTTTGTCACCTTGGGTGTGTCCCTTGCATGTGTAGAATAACCCCTCTTATAGCATATCAAAGGAGCATCTCATTCTTGTATGAATTAACCATGTTTCAGTGGGTTTTTGGGCTTTATTTGGCATGTCATGTCTCTAAATTTTGCTGGTTTAGTGGCCTCTTGAATGTTTCATATGCTTGTAGTGTAATCCATGCTCACTAGCTCACATTGCATGTTGTTTTGGCCCTTGATTCAAGCACATTTTGGTCATATTCTAAACTGATTTTATTCATGATTTGGGCAGCCTTAGCTCTATTTTGAGGTCCCATGGTGGAATGACCCTTGCCATGCATGCTTGTAGTGTAATACCCTTGCCTAGCTTTGAGTTTTGAAGCCTGATACATGCGTATTTTGAGGTGTTTCCATGTTTTGGCATCATTGTGAATCATGTTTCAGAGCTTATATGTATGCCATATTCCCATGTTTTCCACTCTTTAAATGTGTTTGAGAGTTATGCATGAATACCTCATTTTTGGACCATTGCATGAGCTTCATTTCCATGTTTTGCGAGCCATCATTTTAGTCCATATTTACTACTATTTTGGTCTGCATAGGGACTTTTTGGGGCTGGTTTGGCCATTTGAGTATTGCTTGGCATGCCTATAGTGTAATCCACTTGACTAGTTTCGGTATTTGGGCCATCTAGCATGCATTGTGTGAGGTGTTTACATGATTCGGGACCATCTTGCATGTCATTTCAGAGCTGAAAAATATGTGATTGTATGCCATATTTCATGCTTACCATGCTTTGGTGGAGTTGCACTTTGTGCCTTAGGTTTGGTCCCTTGCATTTGTGCATGTTTGCATGTGTATTGTTGCTTCATTTTCATCATGTTTGGCCACTGGTTTGGGTGTGGCTAAGGCTTACCTATCTTGGTTTAAGTCCATCTTGCATTGTATACGCCATTTAGTCCATGTTGTTGCATGATTGACCATTGCATTGTGTATGCCTTGATCATCTCATTGATAGTCTTCATATGTGCATCGCGTATGCCATATAGTGTCATGTGCATTGAGTATGCCATTCTTAGTTCATAGCATTGTTGTATGCCATTCATGCTTGCATGTCATCCTTTGCATGTTTACATCACATAGTGCATTACATTTAGGATTGGCATACTAAGAGTTGCTTTTGTACATGCCATGCCATTCTATTTGTTGCATTGTGTTTGAGTAGGGTTTAGTCAAACACAGGAAACGGAGGAATGTTTCAATACTACCAAGTGTCAAACGTGCCTCGATTCCGGTCACTGAACTCTTTACACCATCCATGATGGAGTTGTTGGTTTTAGTTGTTTATATGTGCATTCATGTCCATTGGTCCGTGCATTCCGATTCTCGGCCATCCATGCATCGAGATATCGTGCTTGGTGGCAACGAGAACGGGGAGGATACCACTCCCTGGATGCCTTGTTGCAATGATGGGGAGAGTGGTCATGCACACATATGTTGAAAATACTTTGCCATGCCCCTTTCTCGCTCTCTGTTGCAGCAAACCGGAAACCAGCAGCAAAAACTGGTCAGCAGCCTTCTGGAGCTTTGTATAGTGTTCTGGGACCAGTTGCAAACAGAGGCAAATCGGGGCATTGCGATGGATTTCCCGACAAGGTGACTTAAGCATGCATGCATCCCTATCATTCGGAACAGAGCTGAGGCAGTCCATTTTGTTTAATTTGCATGCTAGTTTCCTTACTTACTTAGTTAATTCGGTAATTAATTAATGTTGTGTAATAATTAGTTTAATTAGCTTAGATTAGCTAGTTTATTATGTACTATTCATTCGGACCCTCCAAGGATGGCAATGTTGTAATAAGTGTGCGCGTGTGTGTGATGCATGCCTTCCAACCCCATGTCTTTCTCCCTTTTATTTACCAGCTTATGATGGTTAGTTTAGGGCACGTTCCAATTAGCATACTTATGCTCTCATGTTTGCATCCATTTATCTATCTTGCATGCACCGGGCTCGGCGCATCATACTAACTGCATTGTATTTCAATTGCGAGTTGAATACGTGTATCAGTTGTTGCATTTCATATGCCATTTTAGAATAGCTGAGCCTATCTTAGTTGCATTTTTGCATGTGTTGCATTAGGCATTTCAGCGTAGTTAGGATTCATGCATGATTTCTAATTAGCTTCTTTCTTTGGCTTGGAGTACTCGGTAAGTATTTATGCTTTAGCATCCTTGCATGTGTTTGAGTGACTACCATGATAGCGTGCTTACCATGAGGCTATTTGCTTATATGATATAACTGCCTGAATAACTGTGGGTGAAGGTTGGGTTGTTTGAATTGGAATAATTCACCAATTGAGAGTTTTAAGCCCACTTGAGAGTGGCAAAATCATGTTTTCTTAAACCCACTTGTGGGTGGCAAATCCACGTCTTAGCCTACTTGCGAGTAGCACCATCAAACCATCTTTCAAATAAACAAACATGAAATGTTTTGTTCTAACTAAAACGATCCAGTCTATAATTGTATGTTGTGTGCATCACATAGTAATTCTAGGCTAATAACCGGAATAAGAGTACATAATGTTTTCAAAACTCGATATCATGGTTAGTAGAGGCCGATCTTTGATCGGGTGAGCGGGGGTGCTCACAAAGTGACCTTCCCCAATCGTACCCAAGTTCCCGAGCCGAGGCAACTTTGGTGATGACGGACACGTGGCCTTAGGCACGAGTCAGGGTTTCCTAAATTCCCCCAAAATAAAATATTTAGGTGGCGACTCTGTATCTGGCAAAGCAGTCCATGTTTGGCACTTCTTTCTAAAAATCAGTTTTTCAAAACGATTTGCCAGATTTGGACTCTTTGACGATTCATCGGTCTTGCATTGCACTCCGCAAGATTAGATACAGGACCATGACATTGAGTCCAAACTGTGGAAAGCCCCAATGAAAAAAACGGGATTTCTCCGGGGACGTTCGGGGACGTCTACACCATCCAACCATAGGGTGGTCTATTTAACCATGTTCGGCAGTTTGTCCAACCACAAGGTAGGGTGGTCTATTCAACCATATTCGGTGGCCCGTCTAACCATAAGGTGTCCCATTTGGCCATTGTCTAATCCAAAGTCGGGTTAAAAAGATTTGTCTCAGGGTAGAAATTATCCATACCTGACATTAAAAATGCATGATGGACTCAAAATATAATAGAAAATCATTCATGTTTAAGTCTTGTTTTGTCATACATAGCGCCCTACCATATCATATAATTAGTCTCCATCGTACTTTGGTTCATCTTTCCATTATGCCATTATGCCTTACTTGGAAGTCAACCCCCAATATGCTGAGACACGGTGCTGAGAATGGGGCTATCCCTTCTTCTCAGGGAGATGTTATCGTCACTGCTTTTGTTTCTAGAGTAGTCTCTGTACTTAATAAGTGGATTGCTCAAAGAGTTACAAAGTGGACTGTGTATGCCTCTTTTAGAGCCTTTTTGAAAGCCTTGCATAGTTCATCTTTCCATTATGTCATTATGGTTATATGTAGTTTATTTATGTTTTATTTTTTAAGCTTTTCCTATATGATAACTAACTATTTTTATTGTTGTCGTTTATTATCATTTTTACTTCTTGTTTAACTTATTTAATACCTTGTAATTTAGATTGTTCTAGTTTATTTTTGGGTCAACCTTGAAACAAAAATCATGCCAAGCAGGCACTTATTATTTGGTCAGGCTAGGTGGATGCCTAACACATTCTCACTTAGTAATTTAGCTCTCAAGCTCATTTCTTTGGTTCATGAAGGAACCAATACTTATCCATGGAGTGATATATTAATGTTTTCCCACGACCTATTACCAAATTGTGATTCCAAAAATACCCTTGGACCCCTATCTTCCTTTGAGATTCCATTGGTCCATTTTGTGGAATGACAACCTCATCATCTCATATCTATAACCCTGCTAGATGTCATTAATTGCAACAAAGGTTAGTCATGATGTCATCTAGAACCTTATATTGTAACCAAAAAGTGTTTAGTGTAGCTAGAAAAGAAAACAAAGAATAGAATTTTTCCATTTCAAAGACAAAGAGTGGAGGACAAAAAGATTGTAGTGAAGTTAAAACAAAAAGAGAAGGGTAAATACATAACAAAGAAATTAAAATCAAAAGAAGAGAAAATTTATAGGCTCAGAGGACGTTGGAATGAAGGAATGAAGCACAAATTGAGACACTAATGCACACCATTGAGAGAGCTCAAGAAAGAATAAAAGTAGTGGAATGCAAATGAGAAGAATGAATGTGATATACAATTATATATACACATTTAAACCGGAGATCAAACGAAAGGACACATGCATGGGTGTAGAGCATGATGTGACAGGGATCATTTTAACATGCCATTTCACTAAATAAAGTTAAACCATGTCCTATCAATCATAGTGTGATGCATAAGCATGAGCATGTGAAGCGTTTTAGCTAAGAGATGAAGATTTAGTATAGATATGTTTCTTGAACAAAGGGCTTGAATAAAGGCCAAAGAAACCACCTAGACCTATAATAAGTATTAACAAGTATTGAACACAAACAAAACTTCCATTATCCTCCCAAACCATCTTAGGGCAATAAGGTGAGGGCATTCGAAAAAGGTAAAATCA
This sequence comes from Camellia sinensis, assembly GCF_004153795.1. Taxonomy (NCBI): domain Eukaryota; kingdom Viridiplantae; phylum Streptophyta; class Magnoliopsida; order Ericales; family Theaceae; genus Camellia; species Camellia sinensis. The sequence goes on from NW_021026509.1 coordinate 880,084, forward strand.
ACATAGGACATGTGGACTATGGAAACCTTCCTAGTCAGCGTTTGATCAACATAGATACACTAATCATTATTTTGAGTATACTAGATGCAGCGTTAGGAAGTTGAGTTTTGTTATTTTAAATTAACTACTTGTCGATGGTGGTCTCCTTACCAGATAAAGGATAAGTGATGATAAACATCTTCCTAAATCAAGTTGGATTACGAAAGACTCTTAACACAATAGTGCATCAAGAGAAAATTAATAGATCTCAACTCTCAAGCATCTAGGTATACAAAATTACATGGCTGAAGTCAAATAATTTGCTTTATCTCTGAGTCATTACTAACTTAAGTATCATAGTACCCTCCAGCTGGTCAAAGCATTTATAATGTTTTGTCTCACAAGAATATGGGGTGAAGGTGTAGCTCGACTTTCTTCGCGCCCCCTTTTGGAGAGCTCGAATTGGTCCTACAGTTCGGACTCCTGTCACGGTTCTGAATCTAGTCTCACAAGTGCAATGTGAAACTGATAAACAACAAAGAGTCCAATCCGGCAAATCATTTTGGAAAATCGATTATGAATCAAAAATGCCAAAACTAGACTGCTTTGCCAGATTACAGAGTCGCCACCTAAATATTTTATTTTTGGAAAATTTAGGAAACCCTGACTCGTGCCAAAGGCCACGTGTCCGTCATCACAAAAGTTGCCTCAGCTCGGGAACTTGGGTACGAGGGGGGAAGGTCATGAAATGAGCACCTCCGCTCGCCCGATCAAATTCAGCCTCTACTATCATGATATGTTGTTTTATAAACATATGTGTTCTTATTCCAGTTATTAGCTAACTTTACTATGTGATGCAGACACGAAAGTATAGAATAAAATCGCAAGAATTGGAACTAATTCAACCCATGTTTGGTTTCGAAAATGGTTTGAATTTGCCACCCTCAAGTGGACTAAAATGCGGATTTGCCATCAAACATGATGGGCTTAAAACATGATTTTGCCACTTCCCAAAGTGGGCTTAAAACTCACACTCATTGAACTGTTCCAATTCAAACAATCAAGCCTTCAATCACGGGCATTCATGCAATTAATCGTTTAAGAAAATAGCCTCATGGCAAGCATGCTATCATGGCAACATGGCCATCGCACTCACGCAAGCATGCTAAAGCATAAAAGCTTACCGAGTACTCCAAGCCAAAACAAAAACTAGTTAGAAATATGCATGATCCTAACTATGTTAAGATGCCTAATGCAACACATGCAATAATGAAACTAATAGGCTCGGCTGCTTAATCATGGTATTTGAAACACTTTGATATCATGCTTTGAAACACGTATTCAAATAAGTATTGAATTTGCAATGCAGTTTGAATGATGCGCCGAGCCTCGGTGCATGCAAGACAAATGAATGATGCAAACATGCAAGCATAAGGCATGCTAATCAAAACGTGTCTCTAATCTAACCATCGAAAACGGATAAATAAAAGGAAGAAAGACGTGAGGTTGGAAGACATGCACACACGCACGCACACTTATTACAACATTGTGCCCTCGCGAAGGAGGATCCGAATAAATAAGAGCTAAGCTAGGCTAACTAATCTAATTAAACTAATTAGACAAGTTATTACAAACCAAATGAATAACTAGCAAACTGCTAATTATTACAACACTTTAAGTAATTAGCCAACTAGTTAATTAAAACAACATCCACACTAACTAAACATGCAAAACACTAAACTACACTGCCACAGCTCTGTTTTGGGAAGTTGAATATGCATGCACCCGGTTCTCATCCCGAAAAGCTTTTCAGTTTTGCTCTTGAGAGGCTCTGTTTGCAGGGCTGACCATACTCTAGAACCTTTCTGCTCCACCTCACCAAAAACTTGCTGAGGATTACACTAGTGGCCTACCGACTATGGGAGATTACTGCTGGCCATCTACCGGCCAAAAGGATGCCTTGCCGGCCAGGAGTGAGCCACTGCCGACCACCAATGAGCCACTGCCGGCCACTGGTGTTCTGAGTCACCACACTACAACAGAGCACAAACAGAGGAAAAAAGAAGGTTTTCCAAGGGTATGTTTGTACTGACCCCTCCTTATCATCTCAAAACATCAAAAAAGTGGCACTCTTGGATCCAAAACCACCAATCAAGCATTTTCAATGATGGCCAAAGATCCAAGGAGTACAATTTCAATAAATGCACAAAACAAGACTCGAGACCACCACCTTATCATGAGTGATCAAAAGCAATAGAGACCAAGGAGATTGGCTCATTTCATCATTTTGAGCATGAAATGCTCCAATCTTCCTTGTGTTCAATATAACGTCTGATTGAACACATACAATGCAAACACAACATGTTTGTCTTGTTCATGTTTTACTTGTCCAATTTTCTTTACACATTTTACATTACCAAACCATTCTTTAACCGATTAGTCCAAGGTGAGTGTCCTCTAATGAGAGAGGGGTCAACCAGGGGATGACTTAAGGCATGAGAGAGATCATGCCGTTGGTTAGTAGAAACCCTCAAAAGATGATTAAAACCATTAAGCACAAGTCTCAATCTCAAGCTTAAACACAACCCCAAGGCTAACCAAATCTCAAAGCAAATGAAAAAGTGAAGAAATGAGGGAGGTTGCAGATATTTCAATGTTGGAATTACATACAATATGATACTACAACATGCAAGCAACTCATGCAAAACATGTTTAAAAGCCAAAAACACCAAACTAGTGAAGATCACTACACTATAAGCATGCAATACAAAGCTCACAAGGTACAAACACTTCAAAACAGTCCTAAAACTGCTTATAAGGAGTTCTAAAACATGCTTGAAGTAAGCTAAAAAAAGCTAGAATATGAGGCTAAAACATAGCACAAACTAGACTATCAAGCACAATTACACTACAAGCATACAAAGCAAGCCTCAAGTGACTTAACCAGCCCCAAACAGAGATAAAACAAGTCAAAATAGTAGCAAAAACATGCTGAGATCAAGTCACAAAATGCTAGAAAAATATGGTCACATGTTAAGCTATCTATATATGCAAGCAAGATACAAGGAGGGGAGGCTACCCCCTCCCATTTTGGACCTCAAAACATAGTTTTTACCACTAAAAATCCCCTAGAATTCAATGGTTAAAAAGGCCAAAAAGTTTGATTTAAAGAACTTTGAAAGATGGCCCAACAACTTAGCAAGCAAGCTACAAGAAGAATAGACTACCCCTAACACCAAACGAACCTCAAACCACTATTTTAGACCATAAAAATAGAGATTTTCAGAGGTCAAAACCAGTCTCAAAACAGTATGCAAAGATGGCAAAACAAGTATTTAAATAAGCTTAAAAACACAAGTGTTCTACCTCTTGAAGACAAGATACACTTTTGGCACCAAAATCAAGCCAAACCAAGCCAAAATCCCCTTCTAGAGCTCAAATAGGACCTCAAGCAACCTCAACTCAATGATAATCAAGTTTGATCAAGGACTTATATGCAAGAGTGTAGAGAATTTAAGCTATAAGGCATAAAATATCTGGAGAGTTGATTCTAGAGAGAGAGAGAGAGAAATCTTTTGTCTTCAAAAATTTCCAACCCCCTTACATGCAAGAGGGGGCCTCTATATATAGAAGATGCAAATCCCCTCAAAGAAATCCAACCATACACGTGCAAGCAAATGGCTCAATCTGTGGCGTTCTGCCGCGGACTTCGAGTGTTCGACGAGCAACCAAACTCATCATCGGATGTACCTGCAAGAACATCCAAGTCTTGAGGATGGTCAAAAATGGAGTGTCTACAGAAGGTTTCGCTCATTCTTGTTAGAACAACATTGTATGGATTGTATGGAAATTTTTCCGCACATATTTCATTAGAGATTTTCAAGTCTTTTCCAAGTTCGATGCCTAAAGTCAAATTTTTGTGGCTCTCCCTTCAGTCAATCTTGGTCAGTGCTTAAATGTCATCAACTATATAAAAAATAAATAAATAAATAAAAAATTTGAGAATAAAAAAATTTGTTTATCATACGAAGTTATTATCAAAATGTATTGTCCTTTTGATTTTTGTACTCATTAATTTATTTCATGCAAATACATGGACTGGAGATCTCCATATCAATTTTGTTAGAAAATAATGATTTTTTGACAACTTTAATGCGAAATCGAAGTGAGTCCCATGTGATGCCCCAAAAAATCGGGAACATCAGAAAATATATTAACAAATAAATACATGATTTATCTAAGGTCACAATAGTAGGAAGCGTTAGTAATGAGTCCTTTGACTAATAACCAAGTAAGATCCTAGAAAAGTCAGAGGAGTCAATATAGTCTCCCTTCTATGTCCAACCACCTTAGATAGTAAAGCTACCTTTTGGACAGATCTTGACAAGGTATTAACACAAGGCCTACATGAGTTGATGGAGTATAAGGCTAGGTTACAAATGATAAATTAATAATTACAAAATCATGTCTTAAAGACAACAAGCGATTAATCACTTACAATCTCAAAACGTGTTTACAAAACTAGTTCTTAACTCCCATAGGGTAGCCATACGTCTTCAATGCTTCAACTTTGTCTTTGACCAACCTAATAGTTTTCAATATTTAGCATGAAACGCCATAAGCTTTGAATGCCTAATAAGTGCACACACACCCTGTCCCTTTTTTCCTAATCCAATACACCATCACAATTATAACAAGCAAGTAATGAAACATGATAATCATTCAATAATAAAGGATTACGAGGTTAGATGTTAGTAATATAAATCCCCTAAAGAGATTTCATCCTCTCAACTGCAAGAATTGGACACCGGGCTATTCAGAACTCTCCCTTCTGTTGCTTTGTAGCCCGTACCATAGATGCTTGCAATGGTTACATACCGCGCAACATCATTAGTGGACCTCAAAAAAGACGACAAAAAGAAAAAGGTTTTATCATCCTGGATCCAGCCTTATCCTTCCAAAAAAATTTTACCCTCCTGAATGTCCCATATGGACCCAACCTTATCTCACTAAATCAAATTATTGCAAAGAGTCCGAATACGTCCATTCCATTCTAGGGTTTACGTGATAACTACTTGTGCAAGACTTAACCTTTAAATAGGGAGCACATCCTATCAATCCATACATAACACATTATCATCTCTTCATTATTCAAATGATCGAAAACCCAATACCACCCCAATTAAGGTTTTCGTTGAGTTAAATGTCTTAAATCAAAGTTAGAACAACTTAATAAGATAGTAATATCCACATAAGCATGAGCATCATCAAATGAAGAAGATAAGGAACATAACCAGGACATAATCATATACTAATAAGCATATTAATGCAGACAACAGCATAGAATACCAATGCAAAATTAAATTTTCAGATTCAGTACCATTTAAAGATTAAAATCAAAAGGATCATTTCAGATTTTTCCCGAGCCTAGCCTTCCTATGGTTCGTGAGAATTTTATCTAGTTTTGAGAAATTTTTTTGAAAATGGAATAACTTTTCTAGATTTTTAGTTATTTAAGAACACTCCAGCGTTGTCCAGATTCGTCGACCGTTACGAAAATCAGATTTTCTTTCAAACCGCTCACCCTTTTTCAATGAAACAAATTTTCCTTGAAAGATAACTCTTTAAGGAAGTTTTTGACATAAAACTAAGGTCCAAGAGATTTTTTTACATGTTTCTAGAATTTTTGAAAGTTGGCTGTAAAACTGGTTTGTCATGCATAATACACAAAATAAGAAGATTGGTGAGAAAAGAGGCCAACTATGGGAAATTCTTCACTTATTTTGTGATGAAAACATATTAAATAATGTATCAATAACTCATATTTTTAGAGTGATGGTATGCCTTTGGAAATAATGTGAGATATGGAAAGAAAAAGGTAGTTTTGCATGTATTAAGAGGAAATATGAATAGAAGAAGGATCAATGTCGAATACATCAACTTTGAACACATGAAAACCATTAAAACACATCTGAATATGTGATTTTAAATCTCCAATAACATGTATTTGAAAAAGGAAATAGAAGGAGAGATGGTGATATGGCTTACTTGAGGCTTGATTGCTTAGCTAACAGGACTTTCTCTTTCTTTCCTTTCCTCCACCAAGCTCACTCCCTTGCCCTCTCTTCCTCTCAGCCAAAAAGGGTGTTTGTGTATGTGTTCTTGTGTGTAAAATGCCAAGGGAGGGGCTTTATTTATACTAAAATTCGTACAAAAGGTCTAAAGTACCCATTGTTTGGAAATTGATTGGATATTTTGGATTTAGTTGGAACTTAATGGAATAGTGAATAATTAGAGGCTTTAATTATGCAATTAATCATAATCTAGTTAGGCTTTGGTTAGGATTGAACTTAGGGTGGAAGCAAAGTTCCATGTTTTGGGGGTACTAGCAAATGTTTTCCATGAATTCATGGATTATGTTGGAAAAGTTGTATTCATTTCTCTTCCCTAGGGTAGCTGGCAATGTGGGGGAGATTTGAGGGAATTATTTTGTTTTTTTCTTGTGTACAATTGTTGGAAAATTCAAAATATGGTATATAAAATAGGTTTAAAGGTACAAGTATATATATATACATATATGTATTAGTACTTGTTTGGGATCAATTAGTGATTTCATCAAAATGTGAAGGTTTTGGGTTTAATTTATGAATTGAAACATTTACTTAAGTGTAGAATTAAACTAAATTAGGGTTACACAATTTAATTCGGTTTAGATTTCATGTTTCAAATAAAAAGGCTATCAACCAACGAACATGATGAAAACCGCAAAAATCTAGAGTTTTCAAGTGATAATTCCATATTTGGGGAGTCAATTAATCAACATTAGGATATTAGAAATAATTCCTAACTTACCGAAATCAATTAGGGTCTGCGAGTTTTCAGTTGGCTCATGCATTTTGATCACAGTGTTAAAATTCCAATTAATTAAGAAATTGAGGGATTTCAAAGAAATAATTTAAAAGCAAGAGACTTTTAAGGAAATAAAATTTCACATCCCAACTATTGGTTGAGGTGGGTCCAAGTGGATCTAGATACTTTGTTGTAAAATTTTTACACCACAAAAAGAATAACAAAAAACCTTTAAGAATTGAATGAGAACTTGTTTCATAAAATTGGCCTCATGAATGAGATATTGGGGAAGGTGTGCAATCACCTATCCCACATTGATTATAGAGGAAAGCAATGATAGGTATTTAAATCCCTAGTTTTGCTGAAGGGTGTGAGCCCTTTGGGGCATCCAAATTTTCCGAAGGAAGAGAGTTATGAATGTTTCAAGGATGGGCTTGGGTTAAGATTATGGTCCAAGTTAGTTATACAAAAAATGTTAGACACATGTGCCGCCCTCCCAAACCTGTCGGGTCCAACTCGTGAATCTTGAGGCTTGAGGCTTGTTGGACTGAATTAAGTTTGAGTCGGGTTGGTGGCCGACGAACCTAATCTTTTTTTGACTTAGGTCACTGGGTGGCTGCTGCAGAACCTTGTAACCTCTATACTTATGATGGCATTCATTGCTAGCCTTCACGACTAAAGACTCCCTCTCTCTCATCTATTGTGTATAAATAGTGACGACCCTCTTTTGGTTTTCTCCCTTTAAGGCATCCAAATTTTCCAAAGGAAGTGAGTTATGAATGTTTTAAGGATGGGCTTGGGTTAAGATTATGGTTCAAGTTGGTTATGCAAAAAATGTCAGACGCATGCGACGCCTGCCCAAACCTACTTGGTCTGGGTCATGAATCTCGAGCCTTGAGGCTTGCTAGACTGTATTAAATTTGAGTCGGGTTGGTGGCCGACAAACCTAATATTTTTCTGACTTAGGTTAGTGGGTGGTTGCTACAGAACCTTGTAACCTCTATACTTATGATGGCATTCATTGCTAGCCTTCACGACTTAAGACTCCCTCTCTCTCATCTATTGTGTATAAATAGTGACGACCCTTTTTTGGTTTTCTCCCCATAATTTTTTCTTGCACTCTTGTTATTCTATCAGTTTTCCTCGTAGAATTCTTCTAGTGTGAGAGAGTTCTACTGTTATTCTGTTTGCTAGAGTTACTTAGAATGTGCTCCTATTATAGCTAGTTATATCCGTCGTATTATGAGAGACAAACGCCGACATTCCTCCAGCATTCATTGATGTGGTGGCAAATCTGTTTTAAGAAAATTGTGTGATACACAAACTTCAATTTGTTTCCATTTATATTTTGTTATTTTTATTTTCAGAATTTGTTTTGTCTTATTTCTCTATTATTCAAGTCGTAATTTCCAACTTTTATTAGTTCTATTATTTTTACTTTGTGATTCAATTTATAATTCCGAATCTATTTTATATTTATGTAAACACTCATTTTATACAACAATTTTATAAGGTTGTAACGCGTTATCAATATACAAAAGCTGTTTATAACTAACATTTGATTATATTTTTTGTGCTACTGAGGAGAGCCATGTCAATGCTCCTCACTATTGTTTAAAACTTCCGGATAGATTGATTGTCTTGATGTACAATAGACAGTTCCTCATTTTTAATTTAAAATAAATTGATGTATATATTTCTGGGCTTAATAATAGAATAGAAATCTTAATTTTATTCAAACAATGGAGATAGTCTGAATCCTAGTTTTATATATCTACAATAACAAACCACCGAAAGTTTTAAAGAAGAAAAAGAGGTACTTTTCCCAAGTCAAACGAAGTTAAATGAGGGGAAGAAAAGATCTTGTTTTCGTATTGAACTGAAAAAAAACAATGACATTTTGTGCCGACCATGCATCGTTTTGCAATTTCATATTCCATATACACACATACACATAGATATATTGATAGTAAAGTAACGAATATATAAATGGCAGTCTTTGGTTTGGAGTATGTGTTAATGAACATCAAGTATTTAGCTGAACATCTCCACATGTTCATTGTTTACATGATACACGGTTCCTGGGTTAGACAAATATTTGAAGTGCAATGAAAAAATATTTGAAGTCCCTTTAAGGCATCCAAATTTTCCAAAGGAAGTGAGTTATGAATGTTTTAAGGATGGGCTTGGGTTAAGATTATGGTTCAAGTTGGTTATGCAAAAAATGTCAGACGCGTGCGATGCCTGCCCAAACCTACTTGGTCTGGGTCATGAATCTCGAGCCTTGAGGCTTGATAGACTGGATTAAGTTTGAGTCGGGTTGGTGGCCGACAAACCTAATCTTTTTCTGACCTAGGTTAGTGGGTGGTTGCTACAGAACCTTGTAACTTCTATACTTATGATGGCATTCATTACTAGCCTTCATGGCTGAAGACTCCCCCTCTCTTATGCATTGTTTATAAATAGAGACCACCCTCTCTTGGTTTTCTCCCCAAAATTTTTTCCTGCCCACTTGTTATTCTGTCAGTTTGCCTCATAGAAGTCTTCTAGTGTGAGAGCGTGCTATTACTATTCTATTCGCCGGAGCTACTTAGAAGGTGCCCCTATTGTAGGTTGTTATATCCATCGTATTCTGAGAGACAGATGCTAACTACTACAATAAAAAATGCACGCCGTAAAAACCCTTTCCACGACATGCAAAGTAACGTCATGTTATGACCAATCATGAAAAGTCATTCATTTTCAATGATATGCCACAGTACGCTATTAAAAACTATTTAGTAGCAAATTTTGTGCGTCATTTTTATTTTTTCTACGACTACTTTTGCACGCCTTAATTAGTGGGACAAATAACAATGCTGATTGAGCGTCGTAGAATATGTAATACAACGACTTGCTCAACCTACCGTAGATAAGTAGAACATACCATGGCGTTCTTAGAATGCTGTGGAATATGTCATATAATGGCCTAATTTGTTTGCCGTAGAATGTTCATTATTGTATTTTATTTTTTATTTAGCAAGTTCTATTTTGACCTGTTTTGTACAATCTAACAAACATTACAAATAAACTTCAGAAAATATCAATCAACCACCAAAATATTGTTTCAAGCATAAAAAATAAACTATGTCCATAAATTATGAACATTACAAAATTGTCAATATATACATTCAAAACATCCAAAAATTAACTGTAAGTTCAAAACCATCCAAAAGGACTATCCTCAAGTTCTAAATTGTCTAAAAAGTTATAAACCATCCAAAACTATATCGTACATTGTTAACCTATACTTTCCAACACCTAGGGCCAAGAGGAACATGATGTACCAATGCTTTAGAATCTGTTGATGCAATTGTGCCTTCCGCAACCACCACCTTTGTTCCATCCCAATTCAATAATTTGCATTTGGCATTGTCCAAGGATCCACCATTTCCATTTTTATTTGCATCTTGCAACTATCATGAAAGTAATACATAAAATAAGCTAATGAATTGATGACAAAATTGAAGTTATTATTAATGTCATATAAAATTTACCCAAAATTGTAAAGATAGGTATAATAATTCAAATGAGACTACATAAAAATATTTATATGCATAATTAAAATACATAGTGTAGACACCCCATTTTTGACCGTCCTCAAGACTTGGTTGTGCTTGCAGGTACATCCAACCACAAGTTCGATTGCTCGTCGAGTACTCGACCTTCGCAGCAGAACATCACAAGTTCGAGCTTTTCAAACCCTATATCCTTTTTGGACCATGTGTTGGCCCTTTCTACTTGCTTCTTATGAGGCAATGCTGACCACCTTTTGGCCCTGCCGGCCATGTTTTTGTCCCTGCCTGCTATTGATGAAGCCTACCGGCCATCAATGAGGCACTGCCGGCCATAACTGATGGTCAGCAGAACACTTTGTCTCAGCAGATTTCACTCAAGATCTTTTGAGCCAGCTGGTTTTCACTCATCCCTCCTCCATATGGAGAGATGAAGCCCTTTTCAAGCTTGTTTAACAAGCTTTGCATTGCTTTCTTCTATATAAGGAGAAGCTCCTCCTCTATTTCAGAGGGTTGGAGAATTTTGAGGTTTGAGTTATACATATAGCTTTGTATCTATATGTCTTTTGTTTCTTGTTTCGTGCCTTAAAAGTGTAGTTTTGTCTCACTTTTGTACACAAACACACACTCAAACGCCTTGCTTGAGTTGCTGAGGCTTCTTGAAGTTGTTTTTGGTGTTCTTGGGCTGGTTTGAGCTCAAAGAGGTTGCTGGAGTTGTAGTGGCAAAGAAGGTCTTCAAGGGTGAGTCTTTAACCCTTAAATCCCCCATTCTTGCTTAAGATTTTCGCCTTACTTGCATACTATTTTAAGCTTAACTCTTAACTAGAAAAAGTTCTGTTATTGTGTGCTTAAAAAGTTTTTTTAAGGTCACTTTTTTGTTAGGGGTGATCTACCCCCTCTTAGGCCTTGTTAGGCCTTGTTTTGAGCCAACCCTTTAGGCTCTTGTTGTAGCCTTTGCATGACCTTTCTACCACTAAAATCCAGAGGATTTTTGGTGGTGGAACGGTGGTTTTGGAGTCTTAAATAGGAGAGGGATCCCCTCTCCTTGTATTTTGAATACTTACCATATATGCCTCATGTTTGAGCATGTGTTTTAAGCTTGTGTTGGCTTGTTCTTAGCATGTATCTGTGGTTATTTTGCTAAGGCTTACCACTATTTTTGCTTGGTTTGGTCATACCTTGCATGTATAATACACTTGTAGTGTAAATCACACAAACGAGTCTTGTATGCTTCATGAAGTGGCATGTTATTCTAGCTTGTTTTGTTTCTATTTCAGCATGTTTTTGGTGATGTTTTAACATGTCATACCTTTGTTAGGGTTTGGTTTGGTCACCGCTGGCATGCCTCATGCACTTGTAGTGCAATTCCATGAAATAGCCTAACATGCATCATGCTTTAACATGTCATTCTAGCATGCTTTTGGCTTAACTTCATGAAGCTTTTGTCCATGTTTTCAAATGATTTAGCTCTGATCTTGGTTGTTTTGGCCATGCATGACTTGCTTTGTATAGCCATAGTTCACTCTAGCTTGTAGGCTTTGTGCATTGAGTCCATTAGCATGTATTACTTGAACTATTTTCATGATTTGACATAATATGAAATGTGATTTCAGTCCATGTTTCATGCTCATGCACTTGCATTTATCACTCATTCAATGCGTTGGAGGGTTGGCCCCTTTATGCCTTAACATGAACCATTGTGTATGCCTTCATGCCTTAGCTTGCGAGCCATCATTTCAGTGCTTATTTGGAGTTATTTTTCCATGATATAACTCTGATTTTTATTGGTTAAGTCATCCCATGCTTGGTCTTAATAGGTGTAGTGTAATCCACCTTATTTGCCTTGTATGCACCATGCCTTATGCCCTTTATGATAGCTTGTTTGGGCTTCTTTTCATGCATGCTTTAGACTCATTTTGACATGTTCTAGGACTGTTTTGGGTTGCCTTTGCCATATGCTTCATGCTTTGTATAGCTGTAGTGCAATTGGCCTTACTAGTTTTGTGTTTTGTTGACTCATGCATGCTATCTTTCAGCTATTTAGATGATTTGGCATAATTTAATACTTCATTTTAGAGCTTATAGCATGACTATATTCCCACTTCTTTCATGTTTTAAATGCCTTTGAGTGTTGTGCATTGTTTCCTAGTTTGTGGCCTAGCATGTATGCCATCTTGCCTAGGTGTTTAAGCCCTCATCTCAGCATGTTTAGGTCTTTGTTTTGACCTATTAGAGCTCTGTCCATGATTGGTTCATGCATATTTTCCATGTATTGCATGCCTCCTTTGTAGTCCTCTTTACTAGCTTCATGCCTTAAGGACTCTTGCATGCCTTACTTGCTTTATTTGAATGATTTGGCATCGTTTCATACCTCATTTTAGTGCACTTTGTGTTGTTACACTTACATGTTTGTCACTCTTTGAGCACTCTTGAGAGTTGTGCTCTTAGGCCTCCTTCGCTGGCCAATGCATTGTGCATGCATGCTTTATGTTTTATGCCTCCATTTTATCACCAATGGCCACTAATTTGGGCATGACTGAGGTCCATCCATTTTGGTTTAAGTCCATTAAACATTGTGCATGCCATGTAGTTCATAGCATTGAGTATGCCATGTATGTTTGCATGTTGATTCATTGCACTGTGAATGCCATGTTGTTTGCATGCTTAGGTCACACAGCATTGAGTATGCCACCATTTGCATTGTGTATGCTAGTTGTGCATGCCATTAGCCTTGTTAGGTTATTCATGTTGCATTGCATGTTTGCATGCTTGAGTCACATTGTGTATGCCATGCTTGTGTCACATTTTGTTTGGAATAGGTGTTAGTTCAAACACGAGAAATGAGGGACGTTTCATACTTGAAGTGATGAAACGTGCCTCAATTCTTGGTCGCCGAAGCTCTTGACGATGCATGATAGAGTTTTAGGCATTTATGTGTTTCTTGTGCATTCATTTTACATTGAATTGCACAAGTTGAATCATTGGCCATCATGCATCGAGATGCGTGATTGATGGTCTTGGATCCGATTCTGCTTCTCCCTTGATGTTTTGAGGTGATATGGAGAGGCGTAGTGCGTACATACCCTTGGGAGACCCTCCATTTTCTCTATTTTGCGCTAAGTTGTAGCTTTGTGTCACAACACACCAGTGGCCGGCAAATCTTCATTTGTGGCCGGCAGTATGCACTCTTGGTCGGCAGAGGGGTAAGCAGCATCTCTTCATGGTCGGCAGGCCACTGGTGCACTCCTCAACACTATTTTGGTAAGATCCAGCAGCTAACTCTGAAGGACACCCTGTAGACAGAGCCTCTAAAGAACATTTGGAGAGCTTTTCGGGACAGGAATCAAGAGCATGCATCCTTCCTTGTTCAAGGCAGAGCTGAGGCGGACTGAGTTAATGCTTTACTTGTTAATTAGCATTTGGTGTTGTAACTTAATTAATTTGTTTAATTAATTAAGAATTTTGTAATAATTAATTAGCTTGTTAGTTAGTTAATTAGTTGGTTTGTATTATTTCATTCAGACCCTCCGTCGCGAGGGCGAATTTTGTAATAAGAGTGCGTGTGTGTGTGAATGTCTTCCAACCCCACGTCTTTCTCCTTTTTACTTAACCGCTTACGATGGTTAGTTTTAGGACATATTTCAATTAGCATTCCTATGCTTACATGCTTGCATCCATTCATCAGTCTTGCATGCACCGGGCTCGGCGCATCATACTAACTGCATTGTATTTCAATTCCAATTTGAATACATGTTATTAAATGTTGCATCTCATATGCCATTTTGGAATAGTCGAGCCTATTTCTAGTTGCATTTTGTATGTGTTACATTAGCCATTTTAACATGAACTAGGATCATCTATGATTTCTAACTAGCTCTTGCTTTGGCTCGGAGTACACTGTAAGTATTTACGCTTTAGCATACTGCATGTGTGTTATTGATTGCTATGAAAGCATGCTTGCCATGAGACTAACTGCTTAGTTGATATAACTGCCTGAATGCCTATGGGTGAAGGTTGGATTATCTGAATTGGAACAATTCATTGAAATCCTCGATTTAGCCTACTTGCGAGTAGCAAACTTCAAACTATTTTCAAACAAATGAATATGCAATGTTTTGTTCCAATTTAGGCGATCTATTCTATACTTGTATGTTGTGCGCATCACATAGTAATTCTACCTAATAACCAGAATAAGAACACATGTGTTTTCAAAAAATAAAATATCATGTTAGTAGCGGTCGATCTTTGATCGGGCGAGCGGGGTTGCTCATTACATGACCTTCCCCTCTTGTAGCCAAGTTCCCGAGCCGAGGCAACTTTGGTGATGACGGACACGTGGCCTTAGGCACGAGTCAGGGTTTTCTAAATTTCCCCCAAACCAAAATATTTAGGTGGCGACTCTGTATCTGGCAAAACAATCCATGTTTGGCACTTCTTTACAAAAATCAGTTTTCCAAAACGATTTGCCGGATTTGGACTCTTTGGTGATTTATCGGTCTTGCATTACACTTTGCGAGATTAGATTCAGAACCGTGACATTGAGTCCGAACTGTAGTAGTCCAATGAATAAAACGGGATTTTCGCGCCATTTCGCGCGCGGAGCCCGGGACGTTCGGGCGCGTCTACACATAGTCATTAATTTGAGTTTAGTATCATATAAGCCAATCACATGCCGAACGTAGCTTTTTTTTAGTCATAATAAAGCAAATAAATCCATTTTTCAATACACAGTAAACTTTTTCTAAAAAACAAACTCAATTATGTACCTAATCAACTAAATAAACTAAATGAAACCATTTAATAGCAACAACATCTATTAAGGGCATTAGGCTTACAAAGAACTATCCGCAAGTCTTTTAATTTAAAAACAAACATCTTTTAGTCCAAAAATACTAACCAGTAGCTACAATAGTGCAGATATTCGAAATCAAATAAAAGTATTTTCCTTGCCCCCATGATAGTTAGTAATTATTATAGCAGCCATCATATGGGGTTGATGACAAAAATTGGATTGCTAAAAAACTCATTACATGACCTTCCCCTCTTGTAGCCAAGTTCCCGAGCCGAGGCAACTTTGGCGATGACGGATACGTGGCCTTAGGCACAAGTCAGGGTTTTCTAAATTTCCCCCAAACCAAAATATTTAGGTGGCGACTCTATATCTGGCAAAACAATCCATGTTTGGCACTTCTTTACAAAAATCAGTTTTCCAAAACGATTTGCCGGATTTGAACTCTTTGGTGATTTATCGGTCTTACATTGCACTTTGCGAGATTAGATTCAGAATCGTGACATTGAGTCCAAACTGTAGTAGTCCAATGAATAAAACGGGATTTTTGCGCTATTTCGCGCGCGGAGCCCGGGACGTTCGGCCGCGTCTACACATAGTCATTAATTTGAGTTTAGTATCATATAAGCCAATCACATGCCGAACGTAGCTTTTTTTTAGTCATAATAAAGCAAATAAATCCATTTTTCAATACACAGTAAACTTTTTCTAAAAAACAAACTCAATTATGTACCTAATCAACTAAATAAACTAAATGAAACCATTTAATAGCAACAACATCTATTAAGGGCATTAGGCTTACAAAGAACTATCCGCAAGTCTTTTAATTTAAAAACAAACATCTTTTAGTCCAAAAATACTAACCAGTAGCTACAATAGCGCAGATATTCGAAATCAAATAAAAGTATTTTACTTGCCCCCATGATAGTTAGTAATTATTATAGCAGCCATCATATGGGGTTGATGACAAAAATTGGATTGCTAAAAA
Source organism: Camellia sinensis (assembly GCF_004153795.1). Classification (NCBI taxonomy): domain Eukaryota; kingdom Viridiplantae; phylum Streptophyta; class Magnoliopsida; order Ericales; family Theaceae; genus Camellia; species Camellia sinensis. The sequence continues at coordinate 896,243 of NW_021026509.1, forward strand.
CAACAGAGGAATGTAGGTAAATAAGAAACAATGAAAATAGAAAATTAACTCCAATAAACTAAAGCAACAAATACCACATAAGGTAAAGGTTAACCTGAGAAGTGTTTGGTGGCAACAACTTAGCTTATGGGCTGGTGGTGAGTTACATCCTACATCACTAGAATACTAACATAGAACAAGCAACACTATAAGACCAAATGAGAAAGTATTTTTGTTCTCATTTTAAACTTTTTTTCATAATATAATCTTGCATTGATTCTACCAAAAGTTAAGTAGCAATAGAAATTAAATGAACTAATAATTCAAATTTTTTGACTTCTTTCAATGATTCAACTTTTCATTTTTTTTTAATATATTGTTCCTTATTTTCGTTTTCTGGTTCTTGTTTTGTTGTTCCTCAAAATCAAACAATACCCTAAATTCCTTTTCTTTTCTCTTCTTATAGAAACCCGCAATCTCAAATTCTTTGCCACAAAAGAGTAAACAAATGCCCATTTTGGTACAATGTAAAAACAAAGTAATAAATATTCTATAGTTTTAAAAGCCTTGGCATTTATATGGTAGTCATTTCTTATTACCATTAAGTACACGGTGATTCTCTAGTGGCCTATGTTTTATAAAATGATTCAACAATGAAAAATGAGGATCAAAAATCATGCTACTATAATCTACATACATAAAATTTAGTGATTCCATGCTGATAAAAAATAGCACCTAGCTCTAAGATTACAAACTCTTCAAGCTTCAAACCTCTTCCTCTGCTTCTAGTAAGACAGATAAAATTTAAAGAGTGCCAAAAGGAATTAATAATTTCTTTCCTATTACAATTGTTAAGCTCAAAGTTACAAGCACCTTCTTGAATAAAGGTAACATGTCAAATAACAAAGGAGACACCATATCCAATTAAGGGTACGTTTGGGAAGTAAGGTTTTCAACCAAAAAAAAAGTCAAAAAAACACTTTAAAAAAGTCAAAACACCTTCCCATTATCTCTACTTTTTTGCACATTTTTTCGTAAAAATCCAAGAAGCCATTCTCAAACACTTTAGTTTTTTTGTACATTATATATTATCTAAAAAGCAAAAAAAACCACTTCCCAAACAAACCCTAAATATGATGTTCTTCAAGAGAGACAAAATAGTAAGTTGTATTGCAGTATGGGATGACAACAGACTCAAAAATCACAATGAATATGTATATTACAAAACACTACAAAGTACAAAACATTCTCTCAAGTAACATATCGAAAGGAAATATACTTACAGCTGTGTTTGGTGTCATGACCAACAACACGATCATTCTCATCCACCAAAATACATCTGCAAAAGTTAGGGTGGACGATCTTTTATCAAAACCAAGTTGATAATCACAGTGATGCAAAAGTTGGAGTGAATGAACTACTGTAACCAAAACATGGTGTAGACGTCCCCGAACGTCCCAGGAGGGAAATCCCCCCCGTTTTGTTCATTTGGGCTCACTACAGTTCAGGACTCAATGTCACGTTCCTGTATCTAATCTCGCAGAGTGCAATGCAAGACCGATGAATCATCAAAGAGTCCAAATCTAGCAAATCATTTTTTAAAACAAATTTTTTTGAAAGAAGTGCCAAACATAGACTGCTTTGCCAGATATAGAGTCGCCACCTAAATATTTTCTTTTGGGGGAAATTTAGGAAACCCTGTCCGTCATCACCAAAGTTGCCTCGGCTTGGGAACATGGGTACGATTGGGGAACGTCACTTCGTGAGCATCCCCGCTCGCCCGATGAAGGATTGGCCTTTACTAACCATGATATCTAGTTTTGAAAACATTATGCGTTCTTATTTCGGTTATTAGCCTAGATATACTATGTGATGCTGTAGACACCCCATTTTTGACTGACCTTAAGACTCAGACGTCACCGATTGAGCGCTCGGTGATGGTGCATATCGTACTCGTTCAGAAGTTTCAGAGTCTCGGCTTGCCTCCGGACTTCCGGGCTCTTTCGTGTCTTTGCCTCGGTTTGCGAACCAAACTCTGTTTTCTCCATTTTCTCTTCCCGAAGGGAGGGAGAGGTCTCGTAGATCATCTTTCAGTGGCCGTAGGCTACGTTTCGTGGTCGTAGGCCATTTTGCCCATTTGGAGTCCGGTTTTCGGTTTTTCGGAGCCGTTGGCCGTGCGCCTCGGTTCGGGGCCGCTTCACCACCTCCGTTCGCTCCGGTTTTTGGCATACATCTTATTTGCTCCCTTTTGAGGGACACTATGGCTGGAGAAACCAACTTCGTGGTCGAACACCACTCCCGGTGCCTAATAGTCAGTTTTCGGGGCCTCGGGCTGCGCGTTTTGGCCCCCGAACCTTCATTTTGCATCGGTTTTGGTTCATTTTTGGCAGGGACCCCTGTTTTATTGGTAAGAAGGTTGTAGAAGGGTGGGAGGCCAATAATTTTTCAGGCAACCAGTTTTATTCCTCCATCGCCCTCCGTCGCCCGTTTTTCCTCACTTCAAAGCCAATGTTGACCACCCTTGGGCCATTTTCTTGCACCCTAAACCCCATATTTGTGATGTACACATCTGGGAGGCCACCAATATTTGGTGGCCGGCCAGTAATTGCTTTTGAACCTTTTGAACCCCTTTGAAAATTGGGTTGTTCTCTCTCCTGGTTTATTGTCTCCAGTGTTTGACCACTTGGTTGTGTTGTGCACACATCAGAGGCTCTTTTTTTGGGGTGGCCGGCCACTAATGCTTCTTGACCCTTTTGACCCCTAGCCAACCGACCATGGGAGGTAGCCGGCCGGCCACCTAAACCCTAGATAACTGGCCGGCCAGATTCCTTGCATCAAGTACAGTGCAGATACACCGTCCTTTTCCCCCCAGATTCTGTATCCGGGCGGACCAACTTTCGGAGGGAAACTTGGCTTCATTTCCCTCCATTTTCCCCCCCTTTTCCCCCCTATTTTGCCTATAAAACCCGCCTCCCAGCTCTGTAATAAGGGTTAGAAAAATCACCTTTGAGCTCCCATATTGTATCTCTCTCCCTCTATACTTCCAAGCTTCAAACCTCTCAAGTCCTACACCCATTTCTTCACCAACCCATAGCCTCACCCTTCCATCCTCCATTCCAGTAGCTTGAGGTTGTTCTTCAGAGCCTAGGAGTGCTGCATTTTGGTCCAAAGGTCTGTCAAAGACTAGTCTTCAAGGGTGAGTCCCTATTCTCTTTTTTTGTGCTTTGTTTTGTTCAATACATTAACCATATTTGCTTGCTGTTTTGGGCTCGGACCCTAATTGAAAATAGAATTTTTTTGAGCTCTATTTCATGTTTGTTTAAGGGCCTCTCACTGTTTGAGGCCTCCTTGTGGCACTTGCTTCTTTACCTTTCTTTTATGCTATTTCCTTGCATAATATTTTAAGCCTGTGTATAAACTGTTTTGAGGCATGTCATAAACTGTAAACTGGCTTATTTTGAGCCCTTCTTCGACATTGTTGAAGGGCTCATCACTGTTTGAGGCTTCCATCTGCCACTTGCCTTTATATCTCTCTTTTGGCTCCTTTTTTGCATGATTTGTTAGCCTCTTGTGCTTCTGTGTTTGGGCTTTGGTCAGAACTATAAATGGCCTTATTTTGACCCCCTCTTCATGTTTCATTAAGGGTCTTTTACTTTTTGAGGCATCCTTCTTGTACTTTGTGTTATAGCTCTCTTTTTGGCCTTGTTTTGCATAGTATTTTGAGCATGCTTGTGCACTGTTTTGGGTTTGATCATAAACTGTAAAATGCCATGTTTTGGGTCCCTCTTCAACATTTTTGAAGGGCCCTCTCTTGTTTGGGGCCTGAAGCTGTGTCTTGCTTCTTTATCTCACATTTATGGCCATTTTCGCATGCTAGCTTAGCCCCATTTGCGTTCATTGTTTGGCCTTGATTAAAACTGTAAACATGCTCTTTTTGGGGCTGCCTTGAATCTGTCTTCACATTTCATGATCAAATAGTGCATGTTTTGTATAGCTATAGGCCATTGCGCATGCCTAGTTTTGCATTTCGGGTCCCATTCCATGCATCGGGTGCCATGTTTCCATGATTCGGGGCTGTTTCAGGTCATATTTTAGCGCTGAAATTTGCAAGTTTGCATACCATGTTTCATGCCTTGTCGTGTCTTGTTAGAGTGGCATTTGGTGCCTTAGGTTCGGTCCTCGATTTGCGTGCATGTGTGCACGCATTCCGAGTTGTCTCATTTTCATCTCATGGCCTCTTATGTGAGTGTGGCTGAGGTCCACTCATGTTGGTGTAATTCTATCGTGCATTGTGTATGCCAGTTCATTTCATAGTATTGCGTATGTTAGGTTGTATGTTAGCACATTGTGTATGCCATGTTTTCTCGTGCATCGTGTATGCCATTTCATAGCATGTTGCATGTTAGGTTGTATCTTAGTTGCATTTCATGCATGTCATGCATATTGCATTGTGTTTGGGATAGGAGTTAGCCCGAGCACAGGAAACGAGGTACATTTCGTACTCCGAGTGACGGAACGTGTCTCAATTCCCAGTCACCGACACACCGGATTATCCATGATGGAGTTTAGGTTTTGTTGTGTTTATGTGTGCATTCATTCTATATTGAGTAATGCAAATCGATTCCTCGGCCATTATGCATCGATATGCGTGATTGGTGGCACGAGGATCAAGGCACGCATACATCTGTGAAAATATATTGTTATGCCCCTCTCCTACTCTCTGTTGTAGCAAATCAAGAATCAGCAGTCTTCCGGGGCTCGGCGCGCTTTCCAAGAACCATTGCAAAACAGAGGGTAATTGGGGCATCCTAGTGGATTCCCGCGCAAGGCAGCCCAAACATACATCATTCATCAAAGTCAAGGCAGTCCCTGGCTTGCATGCCAGTTTATAGCTTTCCTAGATTAATTTGTAAATTAATTAGGATTTTTGTATTTCTTGGGACTGTATTATTTATTCATTTGGGACTGTATATTATTCTTTCGGACCCTCTGCGTGGGGGCAAAACTGTAATAAGTGTGATGTATGTCTTCCAACCCCACGTCTTTCTCCCTTTTATTTACCCGCTTATGATGGTTAGATTAGGGCATGCTTCAATTAGCATACAGTATGATAGCATGTTTGCATTCATTCATCTGTTTTGCATGCACCGAGCTCGGCGCAACATACTAACTGCATTGTATTTTCAATTCCAAGTTGAATACATGTTAGCTGTAGCATTTCATATGCCATGTTTAGAATTGCCGAGCCTGCTATAGTTGCATTTTTGCATGTGTTGCATTAGGCATTTCTGTATAATTAGGATCATGCATGGATTTCTAATTAGCTTCTGCTTTGGCTTGGAGTACTCGGTAAGTTTTATGCTTTAGCATCCTTGCATGCGTGTGAGTGACTGCCATGAATAGCATGCTTACCATGAGACTAATTGCTCATGTGATATAACTGCCTGAATGCCTATGGGTGAAGGTTGGGTTATTTGAATTGGAACAATTCATTAATTGTGAGTTTTAAGCCCACTAGATAGTGGCAAAATCATATTTTCTAAGCCCACCTGAGGGTGGCCAATCCACGTCTTAGCCTACTTGCGATTAGCACCATCAAACCATTTTCAAACAAACAAACACGAAATGTTTTGTTCCAATTCAGGCGATCCAGTCTATACTTGTATGCTGTGCGCATCACATAGTAAATCTAGGCTAATAACCGGAATAAGGACACACAATGTTTTTCAAAAATAGATATCATGGTTAGTAGAGGCCAATCTTTGATCAGGCGAGCGGGGGTGCTCACGAAGTGACATTCCCCAATCGTATCCAAGTTCCCGAGCTGAGGCAACTTTGGTGATGACGGACACGTGGCCTTAGGAAAACGAGTCAGGGTTTCTTAAATTTCCCCAAAATAAAATATTTAGGTGGCGACTCTGTATCTGGCAAAGCAATCCATGTTTGGCACTTCTTTCAAAAATCTGTTTTCTCAAAACGATTTGCCGGATTTGGACTCTTTGGTTCAGATTACGAACCGTGACACAAATCGAGTTCGAGCTGTAGCGAGGTCCCCCGCGGACTTGTTACAGATGGGCACAGCATAAAAGTATAGACCGGATTGCCTGAATTGGAACAAAACATTTCATGTTTGTTATTTAAAGCGCTTTGCTACTCGCAAGTAGGCTTAAAATGTGTATTTTGCCACCCTCGGGTGGGCTTAGAAAACATGGTTTTGCCACTATTTAGTGGGCTTAAAACTCACAGTTAATGCATTATTCCAACTCAGATAATCCAACCTTCACCCACTGGCATTCAGGCAGGTATATCACATAAGCAAATAGCCTCATGGTAAGCATGCTATCATGGCAGTCACTCACACGCATGCAAGGATGCTAAAGCATAAAACTTACCGAGTACTCCAAGCCAAAACAAAAGTTATGTTAGAAATCCATGCATGATCCTAACTATACAGAAATGCCTAATGCAACACATGCAAAATGCAACTATAGGCTCGGCTATTCTACAATGGCATGTGAAATGCAACAACTAACAAGTATTCAACTCGCAATTGAAACAAAAACGCAGTTAGTGTGATGCGTCGAGCCCGGTGCATGCAACACAGATAAATGATGCAAACATGCGAACATAAGTATGCTAATTGAAACATGCCCTAATCTAACCATCATAAGCTGGTAAATAAAAGGGAGAAAGACGTGGGGTTGGAAGACATGCATCACACACACGCACACTTATTACAACATTGCCCTCGCTCGGAGGGTTCGAACAAATACTACAAGCCACCTAATTAACTAACTCACAAGCTAATTAATTATTACAGAACCAAATTAAATAAATAGCTACAACTAATTATTACACAACTTAATTAATTAACGAATCAATTAACTAATTAATGAATGACCACAAGCAAGTAGGGAAAACAGTAAACGGTGCTATTCCAGCTTTGTTTGAAAAAGGGAGGCATGCATGCTTGCTTCGGTTCCTTGCTTTGGAAGGCCTTCCGGTTGCTCTTTAGAGGCTCTGTTTGCAGGGTGTCTTCCAGTGCTTGTTGTTGGACCTTACCAAAACAATGCAGGGGAAGTCACCAGTGGCCTGCCGGCTAGGAAAGGAGATCTGTCGGCCAAAGATGGTCCATTGCCGGCCAAGGGTGGCACACTGCCGGCCATCAATGACAGGCTGCCGGCCACTGGTGTGCTGTCACACCAAACTGTAACGAAGCACAAAATAAAGAAAATGAAGGGTTTTCCAAGGATATGTACGCATCGTGGCACTCCAAATCACCTCAAGGCATCAAGGGAGAGGCCTAGTCGGATCCACGACCATCAATCACGCATCCCAATGCATGATGGCCAAAGATCCAACTTATGCCAATCAATATGAAAATGAATGCACAAATAAAGCAAGTAAAGCCTAGAACTCTATCATGAATCATCAAGAGCTTCGGCGGCCGAGAATTGAGACACGTTCCATCACTTGAAGTATGAAACGCCCCTCGTTCCTCGTGCTCGGAGTAACACTTAATCCAAGCAATGCAACACATAAGCATGGTAAACATGCAACATGACCTAAGTGTGCAAACATGCAACTAACCCAAGCATGCAAGAAGCATATAAGCATGATGTGAGGTGACGACCTTGGACAACATGACAAAATGCAATATGAACATGTGTGTGACGCCCCGAATCTACACTACTGGTTGCAGTCAAGGGAGAGTCACTAATGAGTCCTATGGTCAATAACCAAGTAAGATCCCAGATCGCCGGAGGAGTCAAGTTAGCCTCCCTTCTAAGTCCGGCTTTCTTAGGCAGCACACTACCCTTTTGACAGATCTTAAAAGGTATTGACACAAGGTCTCATAAGCAATGATAAGGTTCATACATATAAATATATAGAACGTAAGTACATAACAACCTCGAATATTCTTAATTCCAAAGGCTTGTTCCATTACATTACATCCCAAAGGAAATTTTTAAATCTTCACATGAGCCTTACAAAATATCAAAAGGGATTTCTAACTTTCCTAAGATGGCCAAAAGTCTTTGACGGTTTCAGGCTCGTCGTCTCCAGCTATAAACTCCTCTTCGGCACCTGGCATGACACGCCATGAGCTTTGAATGCCCAGTAAACACACACACACCCCATCCCTTTTTCCCAGTCCAATACACAATTGCAAATATAACATCAAATAGTAAAGCATGATACTCAACCAAATAAACAAAGGGTTACAAGTTAGATGTTAGTAAACTAGAAATCCCCCAAAGAGATTTCGTCCTCCCAACCACAAGAATTGGACACCAGACTATTCGGAACTCCCTATTTTGCTGCTTTGTTGCAGAACTAACCTCGGATGCCTACAAACGGTTATATACCGCGTAGCGCCAACTGCAGGGCCTCAAAAGGGATAGCGAAAAGAAAAAGTTTTATCTCCTAAATCCGACCTCATCCTTCCAGAAAAAGTTTTATCATCCTGAATGTCCCATCCAGACCCAACCTTATCTCACTATTCAAACCATCGCAAGGAGTCCGAATACGTCCGTTCCATTCTAGGGTTTACGCGACAACTGTTTGTGCAAGACTTTAACTTTCAAATAGGGAACGCATCCCAAAAATCCATATATCACATATTCTCATCTTTTCATTACTCAGTGCTTGAAAACCCAATACCCTCCCAATTAGGTTTCCCGTTGAGTTAAATGTTTTAAGACAAGGTTAGTCCAACTTACAAGATAATAATATCCACATAAGCATGCATTCTTAAGATGAGAAAGATAAATAGCATAACATAACACATACAATATCATGCCAAGATATGATCATAACCTATTAAACATCTTCATGAATACAAGGGCATAAAACATCCATACATAACAAAATTTTCAGATTTAATATCACATAAAGATTAAAATGAAAGGACTATTTTAGATCTTCCACCGGACTCGGTATTCCTATAGTTCGTATAAAATTTGATCTAGTTTCTAGAACATTTTTCGGAAATGGGATTGCTTTTCTAGATTTTAAGTTATTTAGAAAATATTCCAGTGCTGTCCAGAATCTGTCCAGATCTGTCGACCATTACAAAAATTTGATTTGCTTGAAAACCGCTTAATGTTTTTTGATGAAACCAATTTTAGTTGAAAGCTAACATCTTAAGGAAGGTTTTGATATAAAATAGAGGTCCAAAATAATTTTGTACATTTTTCTAGAATTTCTGGAAGTGGGATGAAAAAAACAGATTCTAAGGTGCTTTGCCCAAAACAAGAAAATTTATGAAAAAGGGGTTCCATCCAGGGAAAGTTTCATTTCTTTTGTGAAGAAAATATGCTGACTATCACATGTTTGACTCAGAAAATTTTTTTGAAAGAGTGCTCTTGAAAAGTTGAGAGATTGGTACAAAAAGAAGATGGTTTTGTGCCAAAATGGGGAAAATACAAGAGAGATGGAATCAATGCTCAACTTTTAGCATTTTTAACACAAGTAACTCATCAATAACATATCTGAAAACATTATTTAGAACCCTTAGAAACATGTATTTGAAAAAGGAAAATGAAAGAGAAGGTTGTGTTGTGGCTTACTGACTAAGCTTTGCACAAGAAGGCTCTCTTCTTCCTCCCTCTTCTTCTCTAGACTTCTCGTCCTTGCTCTCCTCTATCTCTCTAACCGAAATGTGTGTGTGAGTGAGTGTGTTGTGTGTGTTTGCAAGCTTAGGGGGTGTGGGTATTTATAGACAATTTGGTGTAAAAAGACAAAAAGGCCCTCTAGTTGAAAATGGATGGAAAGTTTAGAGTTTTGCTTGAGATCTAATGGGATAGGAGTGATTAAGGTGTTAAATCATAGGATTAGGCATCATCTAGTTGGCTCTTAGTTGAAAAGTAACTAGCATTGAGAATTGTATCCTAGGTCTAGGGTACTAGGTGGTGTTTCTTTCAAGAATTTCATGATGATATATCTTGAAAGTTGTCTTCACTTTCTTCTAGGAAGGCTAGCCATAGGGAAGGGTGAAGGGGGTTTTTTTTTTTTTTTTTTTTTTTTATCAATTTAGGTAGTAGGGGCACGCTTCTCAATGTATGCATATATATATAGATTTCAATTGATTGATGGAACTAATAGTATTAGGGTACATGTACTATTTTTGGGGTAATTCTTAATAAAAGAAATGAGGGCTTGAAATTAAACTCATGTATTGAAACCTTATTTATGTATTTAATTATGATCTAGTTAGGTTTAGGGCTAATTTAAATACTCATAGCAAACCTTTATTGGTACCAAAGTCATTATTGCTCCAAGATTCAAGGGATTTGTTTGTACTAAAGTATAATGATGACGGCTAGTCATGTCCTCGAGATTTGGGGAGATTTGCCTATTTATTTTGTGTACAAATCTTGGAAATTGTAAAACATAATGTTAGAAAAAGATTTTAGGGTACAAGTGTATATATAAATATATAATGGTACTTGTTTGAGGTCAATTTATGATTTAACAAAAATGTGAGGGCTTGGGCTCAATTAAAATATCTATTTCAAGTGAAGAGTTAATAAATTAGTGTTTAGAAAAAATAATTCGGTTTGTATTATCTTGCTTTGAATTTAAAGGTAAATAACTGAATGAAGACTGTAAAAATCGAAAGTTAGGGTTTAGAGAAATTAATCTAAAATTTGAGAGTTAAATAATTAATATTAGAGTGTTATGATTCGAAGCTTCCAGGGTCGATTAGGGTTTGTATGGGTTCGTCCGTGATGCGTTTTCGACTCTAGGGTATAATTTGCGAGCAATCAATGAGTTAAGGGCTTTGTTATAGTAACTCAAAATTTAGGGACCTAATAAGGTTTACAAAAGTTAGGGGCCTCACAATATGAGCATGCAAGGTATGCAAAGCTAAACAAGAATGCGACAACATACGAAATGAAACAAGCATGCGACAACATGGTAAAATGGGCTTACACCAAAGATGGACAGCTCTCAACTAGGTCCAAATTAGTAGCCAAAGCGATGAATTAAGCCATACAACACACTCAAGCATGCGAAATGTGAAAGGTTCATCGGAGGGGCCTAAAAGGGCAACTCTCAAAAGTGCCTAAGAAGTGACAAATGTGCAAGCGTAACAACACTATATGCACTAAAATGAGATGATAAATGATGCCAAATCATTTAAATAGCTCAAGGATAGCATGCATGAATCACCGAAACACGTAGCTTGCAAGGCCAATTACACTACAACTATACAAAGCATGAAGGATACGGTCATGGCAGCACAAAATAGTCCTAGTACATACTGATATGAGACTAAAACATGCATGGAAATAAGCCAAAGCAAGCCAGCATACAATGCTAAAACATAGGACATGAAAGGCTACAAAAGAGGCAATGCACTACATCTATGAGAACCAATCATGGCATGACTTGGGCAACCAAAAACAGAGTTACATCATGGTATATTAGGACCCAAAATGTACTGAAATGATGACCCAAAGGCTTAGGCTAAGTGGCATGCACCAAAATCCATTCTTGAAGCATAAAGCACAAGCTATACAAAGCATTCAAGGCATGTCAAATGTGAGTGAACAACAATATTTCATGGACTGAAATAGCATGTGGAATGAGGGCAAGGCATGCAAACATCACATGTATGGCATGATAGAGGCCTCAAAACCCAAGACTAGCCTAAGCATTTACACTATAGCTATGCAAAACATGAGGGATATGGCCATGGCAGCCCAAAACTGTCCTAGAACACTTCAAAATAAGCATAAAATCAAGTTTGAGCAAAGCCAAAATATGCTAGTATGATGAGTCAAAACATCATGCACAAAGGGCTAGTAAACATGATTTGTTCTACACCTATATGGAGCATGCAAAGGATGATTAAACCAACTATGGATAGGGTCATATCATGCCAAATGATGACCAAATACATGCTGAAATGTAAACCAAACAAGCTAAAATGACATGGCATGGCATGGAACATATGAAGCTAGTTTAGGGGATTTACATTACAAGTGCATCATGCATGCATGGAGTGACAAAAATAACCCAAAAAAGGTTCATGGCATGGTAAAACATCACTAGAAACCCACTGAATTGGACTCAACAAAGACTTTGCACACATGCTACTTTGATGAGCTATAGATGGAGTTACACTACACATACTATATGCATGCAAAATATGACCAAACCAGCCTTGGACATGGCCAAGGCAGGTCCTAGAAGTCACAAAAAAAGGCCTAGACCAAGCCTCAAAAATGCATAGAGGGGTGGTCCTTTGGAAGGCCAAAAATGCAAGTAAAGAGGAACACAAAGAGAGGGGACTACCCCCTCTGATTTAGGACGTCAAAACCACACCTCTACCACCAAAATCCCACTGGATTTTAGTGGTAGGAAGGCCAAACCAAGGCTAGCTCGGAGGTGTCAAGATATGGCTTAAAACAAAGCCAAACAAAGCATGCAAGAGGGCTACACACCCCTAACAGTAAAATGACCTTAAAAAAACTTAAAAAGGACTTAAATACAGGACTTTTTCAATTATAAGAAAAGCCTAAATCAATATGCAAATAGGGCTAAAGCAAGGTGCAAGAAAGTGCAAAAATGGGGACAATACTTACCCTTGAAGACCCTCTTCAAAACCAGCAACTTCAGGGGGTAGAAACTCACTTTCGGACCTCAAGAAGACCTCCCAAGAAGCTTTGTCCAATGGTGGTGGTGTATCTCTAAGGGTTGTAGTGTAAAAGTGCAAGGAAATCTAACTTCAAAGCGCAAAACTCCAACAATATATATATATAGAGAGAGAGAGAGAGAGAGATTTTTCTCTTAAAAAATGGCTGACCCTGTCTAAGGAAGAAGCCTCTTCCTTATATAGAGGAATGAAAAGCCAAAGCTTCTTCAAGAAGCTTTGCAAGGCCTTCATCCCTCCATACACGTGTATGGAGGGGAGCAATCAAAAAACCTGCTGGCTCAAAAGATCTGGAGGAAAACCAGCTGAGACAGGGGGGGTGCCGGCCATCATCAATGGCCGGCAGTGGCTCATTGATGGCCGGCAGGGCCTCATAAATGGCCGGCAGGATCAAAACCATGGCCGGCAGTTCCATACCATGGCCGGCAGTGCACCAAAAGGGTCACTCTGAAAGGACCAAGTCAGGGTCCAAAAATGAGGCAGAAAGGATACAAGGTCCGAGAAGCTCGAACCGGTGACGTTTAGCCGCGACAGTCGAGTACTCGACGAGCAGTCGAACTAGTTGTTGGGTGTACCTGCAAGCACAACCAAGTCCCGAGGACGGTCAAAAATGGGGTGTCTACAATTGCCCCTCTTTGACAGAACTCAACAGTCACAAAGTGACGGGAGTGAGTGTCAAAGCCCAGAGACGACCCATTTTTGACAAGGCCGAAGACTCAGACAATCAGTCAATATAGGCATGCGGAAATGCGCCCGGAGGCTGGGGCATAATGCAAATGATATGCAAGATGCAAGAGCATGACTAGTAATCATGCTAAGGAAGCTGTAATGAAGCAAATCATGCAACAGTTTTAAGCATGTGAATAACAGTCCTACATATTCCGACAGGAAGGATGTAAGAAAATTATGCAATTCTTACCACGTTTCACGCGGAGTGCATACAATACCTGTGCAGCTCGTCTGGCCATGCCAGCTTCAAATGAACCATACATACAATATCGTGCCTGAAAGAGAAACAAAACTTAACAGGTACAATTTTGTTAGAAGTGTGTATAACAATGCAATGGAAAGTGCGTGACAACGCAAGTGAGGGGATGCACGACAATGCAGGTGGAAGAGGGTGCATAACAATGCGACGCAGGCGCGTGCATGACAATGCGATTCGAAACAAGCATAACAATACAGGAGGTTGCCTAAACACATGTAAGTAAAGCATACGTGGAAAAGCATGCAATGTGTAAGCAAGTAAGGTATGAACACATGTAAGTAAAGTATGCAGTAACACATACAATGTGTAACCTCTTGTGAGATGCATAAACACATGTAAGTTAACCATACGTGGAAACGCATGCAATGTGTAAGCAAGCAAGGTATGAACACATGTAAGTAAAGCACACGTCGAAACGTATACAATGTGTAACCACCTAAGAATACATATACACATGTAAGTAAAGCATGCAGTAACGCAAGCAATGTATATGGCAGGAACGAACACATGTAAGTAAAGCAAACATGATTAACGCAAGCAATGTGTAACCTCCTGTAAAATGCATAAACACATGTAAGTAAAGCATACGTGGAAATGCATGCAATGTGTAAGCAAGCAAGGTATGAACACATGTAAGTAAAGCAAACGTCGAAACGTATACAATGTGTAACCACCTAAGAATACATATACACATGTAAGTAAAGCATGCAGTAACGCAAGTAATGTGTTTGGCAGGAATGAACACATGTAAGTAAAGCAAGCGTGATTAACACAAGCAATGTGTAACCTCCTGTAAAATGCATAAACACATGTAAGTAAAGCATACATGGAAACGCATGCAATGTGTAAGCAAGCAAAGTATGAACACATGTAAGTAAAGCACACGTCGAAACGTATACAATGTGTAACCACCTAAGAATACATACACACATGTAAGTAAAGCATGCAGTAACGCAAGCAATGTGTATGGTAGGAATGAACACATGTAAGTAAAGCAAGCGTGATTAACGCAAGCAATGTGTAACCTCCTGTAAAATGCATAAACACATGTAAGTAAAGCATACGTGGAAACGCATGCAATGTGTAAGCAAGCAAGGTATGAACACATGTAAGTAAAGCACACGTCGAAACGTATACAATGTGTAACCACCTAAGAATGCATATACACATGTAAGTAAAGCATGCAATAACGCAAGCAATGTGTATGGCAGGAATGAACACATGTAAGTAAAGCAAGCGTGATTAACGCAAGCAATGTGTAACCTCCTGTAAAATGCATAAACACATGTAAGTAAATCATACGTGGAAACGCATGCAATGTGTAAGCAAGCAAGATATGAACACATGTAAGTAAAGCACACGTCGAAACCTATAGAAAGTGTAACCACCTAAGAATACATATACACATGTAAGTAAAGCATGCGGGATTAACGCAGGCAATGTGTATGGCAGGAATGAACACATGTAAGTAAAGTATGCAGTAACGCATACAATGTGTAACCTCCTGTGAGATGCATAAACACATGTAAGTATAGCATACGTGGAAACGCATGCAATGTGTAAGCAAGCAAGGTATGAACACATGTAAGTAAAGCACACGTCGAAACGTATACAATGTGTAACCACCTAAGAATACATACACACATGTAAGTAAAGCATGCAGTAATGCAAGCAATGTGTATAGTGGGAATGATGCAATATAATGCACAAAACAGTGCAATGCGCAAGAAAGCGCGAAAGTAAATTGCACAAAACAGTGCGATACGCTAAATAGCGCGAATGATTTGAAATGCACTAAACAGCGCGATATGCTAAATAGCGCAATTGATTTGAAATGCACAAGACAGTGCGATACGCTAAACAATGCGATTGATTTGAAATGCACAAAATAGCGTGATACGTAAAACAGCGCGATTGTTTTGAAATGCACTAAACAGTGCGATACGCTAAACAGCGCGATTGATTTAAAATGCACAAAACGGTGCGATTGATTTGAAATGCACAAAACAGTGCGATACGCTAAACAGCGCGAGTGATATGCAATGTACAAGATAGTGCGAGCGAGATACAACCACAAGATGCACAAGACAGTGCAAGTAAGATACAAAGTGTAAGTGCACAAGACAGTGCGAGTGAGATAAAATACACAAGAAAGTGTGATAAAATGCATCTTCTATGCAAGTATGGGGGCATTTTCCATGTATGAAACAGGAGCATATTCTATGCAATATTGAAAGCAAGCATATTCTATACAGAATTGAAAGCGAGCATATTCTATGCGTGAATCATAACGATGCGCGGCACACATGCAACAGAAGTATATATGAAAGTTGACATTCTATGCAATAGAGGAGCATCAAATATGTACTCTGGTGCCTCCGATTTACCTCTTGGAGGACTTGGCAACACGCTCAGCTCAAACGGGGACACCCTGTCTATATTGGCGAGAGATAACATCTGCTGCTGCTTTAATTGCCATTCTGAGTTGAAGCAAACTTACACTTGGGGTTGAGATACACTCATACTCTAGAGAAACGACGAGGCCTGAGAAGGTGCACCTAGAATCCAGTCTCGGAATGGCCGAAGTTGAAACATGCTAAGATGCTCCAATTTTTCCCTCTTTTCTTTTGCTTTGCAGTCTGGAACCTATACAGCTTTAGATAGGTCCTTGTTCTACTGTTTTCACATGACCTGGGTTGAACCTTGTGGCTTTATGAAAGAACAAATTCTATTTTGCACAAATGTGGAGAATGGCACAGCACTCTGAGCATAAAACTATTTATTTTTGAAATTGAGAAAAGGGGTCTCAACCGGGTATTGAGCCCATAATTGACCACAGTCAAAATGACTCATCAACGGAAAACAAACGGTCAACAGCCTAAACACATCGAGACACGCTCGGAACAACTCAATACAAGAATCGAGACAAACAAAACGACTGACACGACACACATTCCAATGGCAAGAGACCTCTCAGTGCACGAGGAGCCAGTTTCTTCGGGTATTATTCCCCACCCTTTCTTATTTGTGATCCTCACATCACTCGGCCCTCAAGCTCGGTTTTTCTCTCAAAACCTTTTCCTCGTTTTTCCTCTCAGCGCACATCTCTCTATTCTTTAATCTCTTATTTTTTATCCCTCTCCAGGGTGGTTGATGGATAAACAAGAAGTTGCGGGCTATTGCCCCTAGCATGCTACTAGATTCTCTTCTTCTATTCACAATAGTGAACTTTCCCATAGAGGAGTTACGCTACAACTGGGTGTGTAGCAAATCTGCAACCGACTTCGGTTGACGATGCTCTGCTAGGGAGTTTGGACGTGATCAGATCTGTCCAGATGAGGGAGTGGAATATCTTGATCTATTCCAATTCGTGCTTCGCACCTGATTTGATACCTCATTGCTCAGAGGATGTGAGAGCTTTCAGCCCTTTGTTGTTAGCTTCCACTGTGCCCTTTCTGGCAAATACGGTGCCCTTTCTGGCAAGTAGAGTGCCCTTTCTGGCATGTGCGTTGATAAAGAGGAAAAGACAGAAAACCTGACTCAACTGTGCCCCTAGTTCATCATTTTGACCATTTTTGTTTTGGTTTTCCACTAAAATAATTTTGACCAATATGAGAGTTAGATTAGCATGCTTGTTCAACTTTTTGATTTAAAATCATGCAAGTCAGGCTATGAGCACTGAAAATTTTCCTTTTTTGGGTCCAAGAAAAGGGTCCAGTTTTGGAAAAAGTGGAATAATTTTCGAGAGAATTAGTCAACCTTAGTAAAAATTCTCAAAAACTATTTTTGCAAATGGCCACTGCTCAACGAGCACGGAACCTACTCTTGAGATGCACAACCTCAGATCAGAAGGAACACTGCCCCTTGTCTGAAGGACACTGCATGGCAACGGAAAGTTGCCCCTTGTTTGAATGGCACCGCAGCGCATTGAATGGCAATGGAAAGTTACCCCTTGTCTGAATGGCACCGCAGCGCATTGTAATCAGTCCTCAGAGCGATGATTACAACCGAACTTTTGGATACAGAGAAGGCAAAGATGGACAAAACCATTACACAGACACAATTGATTTGGAAGTGTTTGTGGCTGGATATCAGAATGAAGTTTCCTACGTATCTCGAAGATGGGAATCAAGCCTTACGTAGTTCGGGTTTAAGGTACACTCGGGTATTAACCTCTCCTTTTACGCTCTAACTTTTGCCAAGGCCGCCCTTTCTGGGTTTTCAATCTTGCGAGCTTTGTTTTTCTTTTCTTTTCAATTCTTCTCTTTTTCTTTTCTTTTTTTTTTCTTGTCTTTTCTTTTTCAAATCTTTTCATCTTTTCTCTTCTCTTTTCTTTTGCATTTTTTCTCTTTTTTTTTTTTTTTTTTTTTTTCTCTTGCTCTAACTTTTGCCTGGGTCGCCCTTTCGGGTTTTCGGTCCAGCGAGCCTCTCAAAGGGTAAAAGTGTAGCTTTGTCCATGTCAAATGGTTTTGAGATCCCGAAGTCATCTGAATCCAGGAGAATGGCTGCTGTTCGCTGACGATGCAAGAGTCCATCCAATGGGGGGCTGAATTTGCCCCTAGTGTCATGGATCGGAACTCGGTTATCCTTCAGCAATATTTTCTTCTTTCCTCCCTCTGGGATTTGGCATTCTTGCCGGCCTTCTTTGATTTGTGGAATGATCCATCTTTGGCTCTTCAAGCACATTTGAAATTCTTTGCCCCTAGTTCCAGGGGTGCTTCTGATCTAGCTTTGCAAGCTTCTTTTGATGACATCTAGTCTTCTTGATCTGACTTTCTTGCCTCTTGTTCGAGGGTTGCTTTGAATCTGGCTACACAAACCTCACGTTGTAGTTAACCATTGAACATTCTGAATTTAAGTCCAAGGTTTGACAACAAGGGGCTGAGTCTTGAGGCTGAGAGCGATCCTAAGCTGCACAATCTCAAGAGTGATTCCACACAGGTCTTC
This sequence comes from Camellia sinensis, assembly GCF_004153795.1. Lineage (NCBI taxonomy): Eukaryota > Viridiplantae > Streptophyta > Magnoliopsida > Ericales > Theaceae > Camellia > Camellia sinensis. The sequence goes on from NW_021026509.1 coordinate 914,821, forward strand.
GCAGGACTGCGCAAAACATTTTTTTTTTGAAAATTTTAAAGAAAGCGACAAATCGCTCGTGTGGAAGACAATGTGAAACCAATCTACATCAAGCCAGGATCCTTCTCAATACTCACATTAACAAACACGATTTCATTCATTAGGGGCTTAGCATGCCTCTCTTTCTCTCAATTGATCAAATTTTGCAAATCCCGAGGAATTCCTTCCTCTTCGTTTTCATCACAATGTTCAAAAAGTTTTGAAAAACTTAGGTCAATATAATGAGTTCGAGGCACAGAAAAGTAGGCGAAAAGTACTGCCGTTTCATTCAAACTTTCTGGCACAACTGGCACAAGGTATAAGCAAGCACAAAAGCATAAAAAACCAGTGCTGTTTCATTCAGATCTGTTGGCACAACTGGCTCCTCAGCAGAAACAGACTCAAAAGAAAACAAAAGGACAAACACAAAACAAAATGGTGATATCCGAAGTAACACCCCGGAATCACCCGACTTCTGTACAACAGGACTGACTCGATACAACAAGACAGACCCTTAATCAAAAAGATTGACTCAAAACAAAGAGACAGACTCAAAACAAAACCACCGAACTTACTCAACACCCAAGTCAGAGGCTACAAAAACCAACATTCGCAAATGCTCAAAACAGTGCGTGCCACACGCCACATTTGAAATATACTGAGCGCCGCCCGCGGCTGGTCCAACCCCTGATCACATACTCGTGGTATCCTCGATGTCCAAAAGCTCAGTTGTGACAGACTTTGCTGAGGTAGGTGGGAGGATGACCTCATTGTCGATCAAGTCCTGTACTTCATGGTGAAGACGGAAGCAGTTGTCAGTGGCGTGACTGGTTTGCTGATGGTACGCGCAGTACTGAGTAGCGTCATGGCCTGCTGGAAGATGACTAGGGAGCGGCCTAGGCTCGAGGGGTTTAAGATGCCCTTTTTCAGCCAGGATTTGAAGTGCCTTAGATAGAGGCATGTAGAAAGCGTGAAAGAGTCTGCGCCCTCGGGGCAGATACTTCGAAGTCTGTGGATTCTTGCTAGACGCACTAGCGAAAGGGTCGGCAAGCACTGCCTTGGCTTTCTGATCTCTTCCAGGTGCAGGGTTATGAGTGGAAGGAACTGTTCTAGCATGACGGGGCTTATCCCAGTTTTTCGTCTGGCTTGAACTGCCCTCGGTTGGAGTGGGGAAAGCATCATCTACAGTCTTGGCCACAACTGCGAATACCTACTGCTTATTCATCCCCCCGGCTTTCAAAGCCTCGACTGCCCACAGCAATTGTTCAATGAGATCGGTGTCTGCCTTCATTTTGTTCTTACCTCTGGCCTCAGCCTGATCAAGGGTTTGGGTTGCTGTTGACATGTCATTGCAATAGCTCGGGACAACCTCAGGTTGGCTGAGCTCGATCACAATTCGCCCTAGTAGCGGGGGCTCCTATGGTACAAAATTTCTGGCATATGATACAGTTGGTGGCGAAGCTGACATTCCGTAAGCGAGATCCACCACGAACCTCTGAAGGTCACCAATCATTCCCATTAATTCAAACGTGGTAGGTTCACGGGCCTGAAACAACTGGGGCTCCCAAATCGGGCGCGCAGCAGGCGACTTGGGTGAATGTGGTACATTAACATTGGTCTCGCTTTGCAGGATGATTCCTTGGTCTAATACGGCTGCCATAACCACAATTTCCTCTGAATTTTGCGTCATCATAGATCCGCTGAACTGGACAAAGGTGGTGCAACTGGTGACTGACGGATCAGATACCTGTCTTGCCTCAGCAGAGGGGAACATTTAGCTATTCTGAATTAACTCTCTGAACCCCCGCCTCTGAAAGAGAAAACACACAGCATTTCAGCCCAAGCAAAACAGACGTAAGCATAGCTGAATCACTGTACTCTACTACTGATCACTGTTTTGCAAAGTCGCTACCCCAAAACTGAATCTGATACCCGCAGATATAACTGATTCGCAGATACTGATAGTAGTGCCCTCAGGCCTGGTTCTCAGATTTGCAAACTGATACATGCATTCCCCTGTAGAGGCCAACTCTAAAGCACATAACAAACAAGTGAGAGCCAAAACACCCCTACGTTGGGGTAGGGTTTCCCTGTCCTATTTTGTTAGGAGCTAGGGTTTCACTACGCAAACAGCGGTTTCAAACAACCTATAATCGGGTAAGCAACCTGTCCTATCTTGGAATGGTCACTACGGATTTCGATATGCACTAGGTCAAATGGTCAAAAAGGGTGCCCCGGTAAAACCGGGGTTTGTGTTCCGTTCGTGGCAGAGCCCGCAACCGGTCAGCCTTATGGCACGCTTCTCGAAGCGAGCCTCCGGCAAACGGTTTAGGAATAGCATACGGCAAACACGGTGTCCTAGGCGCACCAATGCAAATGCAATGCAAAGAAGCACACAAGTGTAGTCAAAACTAGATATCATGAGTTCGAGTCAAGTTCTCTAAGTCCCCAGCAGAGTCGCCAGAAACTGTAGACGTCTCCGAACGTCCCGGGAGGAAATCCCCCCGTTTTGTTCATTTGGGCTCACTACAGTTCAGGACTCAATGTCACGGTCCTGTATCTAATCTCGCAGAGTGCAATGCAAGACCGATGAATCATCAAAGAGTCCAAATCCGGCAAATCATTTTTGAAAATAGATTTTTTTGAAAGAAGTGTCAAACATGAACTGCTTTGCTAGATACAGAGTCGCCACCTAAATATTTTATTTTTGGGAAAATTTAGGAAACCCTGACTCATTGCCTAAGGCCACGTGTTCGTCATCACCAAAGTTGCCTCGGCTCAGGAACTTGGGTACGATTAGAGAAGGTCACTTCGTGAGCACCCCCGCTTGCTCGATCAAAGATTGGTCTCTACTAACCATAATATCTAGTTTTGAAAACATTATGCTTTCTTATTCTGGTTATTAGCCTAGATTTACTATGTGATGCGCACAGCATAAAGATATAGACCGGATCGCCTGAATTGGAACAAAACATTTCATGTTTATTTTTGAAAGCGGTTTGCTACTCGCAAGTAGGCTTAAAATACAGATTTTGCCACCCTCGGGTGGGCTTAGAAAACATGGTTTTGCCACTATCTAGTGGGCTTAAAACTCACAGTTAATGCATTATCCCAACTCAAATAATCTAACCTTCACCCACAGCCATTCAAGCAGGTATATCACATAAGCAAATAGCCTCATGGTAAGCATGCTATCATGGCAGTCACTCACATGCATGCAAAGATACTAAAGCATAAAACTTACCGAGTACTCCAAGCCAAAAAAAAGTTATGTTAGAAATCCATGCATGATCCTAACTATACAGAAATGCCTAATACAACACATGCAAAATACAACTATAGGCACGGCTATTCTACAATGGCATGTGAAATGCTACAACTAACAAGTATTCAACTTGCAACTTAATTATTAACGAATCAATTAACTAGCTACAACTAATTATTGCACAACTTAATTAATTAACAAATCAATTAACTAATTAATGAATGACCACAAGCAAGTAGGGAAATCAGTAAACGGTGCTATTCCAGCTCTGTTTGAAAAAGGGAGGCAAGCATGCTTGCTTCGGTTCCTTGCTTTGGAAGGCCTTCTGGTTGCTCTTTAGAGGCTCTGTTGGCAGGGTGTCTTCCAGTGCTTGTTGCTGGACCTTACCAAAACACTACAAGGGAAGTCACCAGTGGCCTACCGGCCAAGAAAGGAGATCTGCCGGCCAAAGATGGTCCACTGCCGGCCAAGGGTGGCACACTGCCGGCCATCAATGACAGGCTGCCGGCCACTGGTGTGCTGTGACACCAAACTGCAACGAAGCACAAAATAGAGAAAATGGAGGGTTTTCCAAGGATATGTACGCACCGTGGCACTCCAAATCACCTCAAGACGTCAAGGGAGAGGCCTAGTCGGATCCACGACCATCAATCACGCATCCTGATGCACGATGGCCAAAGATCCAACTTATGCCAATCAATATGAAAACGAATGCACAAATAAAGCAAGTAAAGCCTAGAACTCTATCATGAATCATCAAGAGCTTCGGCGACTGAGAATTGAGACACGTTCCATCACTTGAAGTATGAAATGCCCCTCGTTCCTCGTGCTTGGATTAACACTTAATCCAAGCAATGCAACACATAAGCATGGCAAACATGCAACATGACCTAAGTGTGCAAACATGCAACTAACCCAAGCATGCAACAAGCATATAAGCATGATGTGAGGTAACGACCTTGGACAACATAACAAAATGCAATATGAACATGTGAGCATGCAAGGTATGCAAAGCTAAACAAGTATGCGACAACATACGAAATGAAAAAAGCATGCGACAACATGGTAAGATAGGCTTACACCAAAGATGGACGGCTCTCAACTAGGTCCAAATCAGTAGCCAAAGCGATGAATTAAGCCATACAACACACTCAAGCATGCGAAATGCGAAAGGTTCATCGAAGGGGCCTAAAAGGGCAACTCTCAAAAGTGCCTAAGAAGTGACAAATGTGCAAGCATAACAACACTATATGCACTAAAATGAGATGATAAATGATGCCAAATCATTTAAATAGCTCAAGGATAGCATGCATGAATCACCGAAACACGTAGCTTACAAGGCCAATTACACTACAGCTATACAAAGCATGAAGGATATGACCATGGCAGCACAAAATAGTCCTAGTACATACTGGTATGAGACTAAAACATGCATGGAAGTAAGCCAAAGCAAGCTAGCATACAATGCTAAAACATAGGACATGAAAGGCTACAAAAGAGGCAATGCACTACATCTATGAGAACCAATCATTGCATGACTTGGGCAACCAAAAAAAGAGTTACATCATGGTATATTAGGACCCAAAATGTACTGAAATGATGAGCCAAAGGCTTAGGCTAAGTGGCATGCACAAAAATCCATTCTTGAAGCATAAAGCACAAGCTATACAAAGCATTCAAGGCATGTCAAATGTGAGTGAACAACAATATTTCATGGACTGAAATAGCATATGGAATGAGGGCAAGGCATGCAAACATCACATGTATGGCATGATAGAGGCCTCAAAACCCAAGACTAGCCTAAGCATTTACACTATAGCTATGCAAAGCATGAGGGATATGGCCATGGCAGCCCAAAATAGTCCTAGAACACTTCAAAATAAGCATAAAATCAAGTTTGGGCAAAGCCAAAATATGCTAGTATGATGAGTCAAAATATCATGCACAAAGGGCTAGTAAACATGATTTGTTCTACACCTATATGAAGCATGCAAAGGATGATTAAACCAACTATGGATAGGGTCATATCATGCCAAATGATGACCAAATACATGCTGAAATGTTTACAAGCTAAAATGACATGGCATGGCATGGAGCATATGAAGCTAGTTTAGGGATTTACATTACAAGTGCATCATGCAAGCATGGAGTGACAAAACTAACCCAAAACAGGTTCATGGCATGGTAAAATATCACCAAAAACCCACTGAAATGGACTCAACAAAGACTATGCACACATGCTACTTTGATGAGCTATGGATGGAGTTACACTATACATACTATATGCATGCAAATATGACCAAACTAGCCTTGGACAGGGCCAAGGCAGGTCCTAGAAGTGACAAAAAAAGTCCTGGACCAAGCCTCAAAAATGCATAGAGGGATGGTCCTTTGGAAGGCCAAAAATGCAAGTAAAGAGGAACACAAAGAGAGGGGACTACCCGCTCTGATTTAGGACCTCAAAACTACATCTCTACCACCAAAATCTCACTGGATTTCAGTGGTCGGAAGGCCAAACCAAGGCTATCTCGGAGGCCTCAAGATATGGCTTAAAACAAAGCCAAACAAAGCATGCAAGAGGGCTACACACCACTAACAGCAAAATGACCTTAAACAAACTTAAAAATGACTTAAATACAAGACTTTTTTCAGTTATAAGAAAATCCTAAATCAATATGCAAAGAGGGCTAAAGCAAGGTGCAAGAAAGTGAAAAAATGGGAAAAATACTTACCCTTGAAGACCCTCTTCGAAACCAGCAACTTCAAGGGGTAGAAACTCACTTTCAAACCTCAAGAAGACCTCCCAAGAAGCTTTGTCCAATGGTGGTGGTGTATCTCTAAGGGTTGTAGTGTAAAAGTGCAAGGAAATCCAACTTCAAAGCACAAAACTCCAACAATATAGAGAGAGAGAGAGAGATTTTTCTCTTCAAAAATGGCTAACCCTGTCTAAGGAAGAAGCCACTTTCTTATATAGAGGAATGAAAAGCCAAAGATTCTTCAAGAAGCTTTGCAAGGCCTTCATCCCTCCATACACATGTATGGAGGGAAGCAATCAAAAAACCAGCTGGCTCAAAAGATCTGGAGGAAAACCAGCTGAGACAGGGGGGGTGCCGGCCATCATCAATGGCCGACAATGGCTCATTGATGGCCGGCAGGGCCTCATAAATGGCCGGCAGGATCAAAGCCATGGCCGGCAGTTCCATGCCATGGCCGGCAGTGCACCAAAAGGGTCACTCTGAAAGGACCAAGTCAGGGTCCAAAAATGAGGCAGAAAGGATACAGGGTCCGGGAAGCTCGAACCGGTGACGTTCAGCCGCGACAGTCGAGTACTCGGCGAGCAGTCAAACTAGTTGTTGGGTGTACCTTCAAGCACAACCAAGTCCCGAGGACGGTCAAAAATGGGGTGTCTACACATGGCTTACATATAAAGCAACAAAATTGATAATCACAGTGATGCTCTATTACTATAGGAGCTATGCTATATACATCAGTTGTATTTCAACCTTAATTAATGAATGAGGAATCTATTTGTAATGAAAGCTTAAAACAGAATCTGAACATCAAAGATGATAGTAACATAGCATCACGGACCAAGAAACTAATAATAACAAATACTAACAGATTGAAATATAGAAAATTTTATTGAGGGACATACCATCGACTGAAGAAAAAAGTAGAAACATGTAGGACAATGATCAAACAGGTGATAGGCTTTCAATGAATTGATATGTATTATTACACCAACTTGCTCCCCAATCATCAAGATTATCTGTGGATAAATGATGAAGCTCCTTCAATGTCTTGGACTTGACATTATAAGAAATAACTTTGCCCCAGATAGCTAACACCAGTGTGAAATCCATTTCATTTGCTCCCTTCACGTCATAGAGCACATTAAATTTAGAGCATGTGATTATGGTTTTGCTAACACACATACACAAGCACACAATTAACAACATTCAAGATAGATTCTCTATTTAAAAAAAAAAAAAATTAAAATCAAAAGACAAAGAATCAAACACCTAAAATGCATAGTACAAAGAATAATTAGCATATAGTATTGAAGAAGCAAACATTTTTTTTTTATTTTTCACACATCAATCAATGGAATCAAGAGGCAAAACATTTGGCGGTTTTAGATACAATTCTCACTATATATATGGGTTTAGAAAACATCTTACCAGTGATGCTTTTGATCAAATGAAGCAGTGTACCAGGTAAATACCCTTCTTTACTTAGTGTATCTCTGCTTTTCTCCTCCCTTCGACTCTCTCTCTCTCTCTCTCTCTCTCTCTCTCTCTCTCTCCTCTCTCTTTCTGCGTACAATGGCGATGAGACGATTCAGAGAGATTGAGACTGAGCTCCTGCAGATTTGCTCCCATCGAACCCTTCTCTGTGCCTTTTTTGAATCTCGAGTGAAAATCTAGACCAAAAACCCCTTATGAGAAATGTAGAACCCTTCTCGATGAGAAATGAAAGGAAACTGAACATTAGCCAAATCAAGTACACAAAACAAGAGCAAAACCCTAGAATTTTATAATCGAATAGTCAGACATTCAAGAAGAAGTAGAGAAAAAGAAAGAAAGAGAGAAGGAATAGAGTAACTAGCCGTCTTCTACATTCTTTTTGATTAAAAGCCAAAGAGGTCATGTGTTGTGATATTTTATTTTTTTGTGTTTGGCGCTCAAATTTTTATTTTGGCGCCTATTTTTATTTTGGTCATACTATTCACGATAGAAATTGTATGTCGTGAAAAGTAAGATATTTTTAACGGCTAGCATATAAGCGTCGTGGAAAGTGTACTTTTTAACGGCGGACTTTTTGTGCGCCGTAAAAAGTGTAATATTTTTAACGATTGGCTTTTTTTGCGCTGTGAAATGTTCAATATTTTTAACGGCTGATGTATACGTGTCTTGTATAGTTGGTATATTAACGGCATGTCATATGCACGTCGTAGAAAGTTTTATTATTTACGTCTAACATTGCAAGCCGTAAAAAAATCATCATTATTAGCATTCACAGCCTGCACAATAGACATGCCGTGGTTAAGAAATTATTTACGACATGCAAAAAAGCAAATCGTAAAAGTGAGAAACCACGGTTTGCATTTACTGTATGTCGTTAATGTGGAACCATAAAAACTCAGTTTTGTTGTAGTGGACATTCCTCCAGCACTCATTGATGTGGTGCTTTAAGAAAATTATGTGATACATAGGCTTCAATTTGTTTCCCTTTATATTTTGTTATTTTTATTTTCAGAATTTCCTTTGACTTATTTCCCTGTTATTCAAGTTGTAATTTCCAGTTTGTATTAGTTCTATTATTTTTGCTTTATAATTCAATTTATAAGTCCAAATCTGTTTTGTTTTTATGTAAACACTCATTTTATACAACAAATTTCTAGGGTTGTAACGCGTTATCAATATACAAAAGCTGTCTATAACTAACATTTGATTATATTTTTTGTGCTTCTGAGGAGAGCCATGTCAATGGCCCTCACTATTGTTTAAAACTTCCGGATAGATTGATTGTCTTGATGTACAGTAGAGAGTTCCTCATTTTTAATTTAAAATAAATTGATGTAAATATTTCTGGGCTTAATAACAGAATAGAAATCTTAATTTTATTCAAAAAATGGAGACAATCTGAATCGTAGTTTTATATATCAACAACAACAAACCACCAAAAGTTTTGAAGAAGAAGAAGAGGTACTTTTCCCAAGTCAAACGAAGTTAAATGAGGGGAAGAAGAGATCTCGTTTTCGTATTGAACTGAAAAAAGACAATGACGTTTTGTGCCGACCATGCATCGTTTTGCAATTACATATTCCATATACACACACATACACATACAGATATATTGATAGTAAAGTAACGAATATATAAATAGTAGTCTTTGGTTTGGAGTATGTGTTAATGAACACCAAGTATTTAGCTGAACATCTCCACATGTTCACTGTTTTCAAGAAACACGGTTCCTGGGTTAGACAAATATTTGAAGTGCAATGAAAAAATATTTGAAGTCCCTTCAAAACCAAGAAGAAATCGTGCAAACCTAATTGATCCCTTCATTATAAAAACCACACGGTCTTAATTTTTAACATTAAAGGGAAAAAGAGTTGTACAATAAGACAAAAATATCACTGGGAGACAAGTCATGTAAGTCGTGCCTTTGCCCTTTCAAAACTGAGATTAAAAATGGGAGTTGCCACTTGCGTCCGAAATTACGGGGTGCACTTGGATTTTTTTTTTGATCCCTTCATTATAAAAACCACACGGTCTTAATTTTTAACATTAAAGGGAAAAAGAGTTGTACAATAAGACAAAAATATCACTGGGAGACAAGTCATGTAAGTCGTGCCTTTGCCCTTTCAAAACTGAGATTAAAAATGGGAGTTGCCACTTGCGTCCGAAATTACGGGGTGCACTTGGATTTATATATATATATTTATCTATCTGTAAACAAAACATATATATATATATATTAAAGTCAGAAGAATCATTTATATAAATAATTGCTTATAATAACGAGTGATTCCCATATTGATTAGTTCAATACACACGGTAAGATTACATTACGTCACTCCAATCCGGACCAGTGACGAAAACCCTATCTTAACTATGTGACTAATCTCTGACCTTAAATTTATAATTAACTAATGAATTGAAGCTATATTTAAGAATCATAAATATTAAGGTGACATGTTTTTAAAAGCAGAGGGAAAATGGGTACAATATGGTCTATCACATGTTTATACAACTTGATTTACCTTCTATTACACCTTGCTGCTTATTCTTTCTTTTTTTTTTTTTTTTAATAAATCTATAAAAAATTATTTACAAGTATGAAAAAGAATTGTATCATTATGGAAAAGTATACCAATAACCCAACAACAAGAAATAACAAAATCATTTATTCCCATTAGAGAAATTATTTGGTGTTTTTGGATTGTCACGTGATCTTATTTGTTAAGATTGCATTTTAATTTTAAATTTGCAGAGGCATTTATACATTGAAACTGAAAAGAAAAAATAGTGAAAAGAAAAAATAAAAATGACAAAAAATTTACATTCTATTTGATCATAAGTCTTCATTTGTTTTTATTTTTCCCATCTTTAAATTTATTTTCAAATTCAAGATAAACCGTCTAGATATCATATACCTTATTTTCGGTAGTATGTCCGCCACTAATACAAATGCTGAAGCGAGGTTCTCTAGGTAGGGAGTGTGACATTTGTGATAAAATTAGATATTCAATGATGAATTATTAGTCTTTTGGAGCTAAAATTTTCATCTCAAAAGTAATTTTTTTTTTGGTAAGAAATTATTTTGTTTTTAAAAGTGTATTTATTAATAATATTTAAAATTTTACCATTAAAGATCTATTTTTTTCATTTTTTTTTTTACTTCTTGAGACTCGGAAATTAATCTCTAATATAGTTAGTGACAAATTTTTCACTTTTATATGTGCTATTTGAAAAATCACCAAGCAGAATTAGAAAAAAGTTGTTCATTCATCTTAAAGCACGTGTTCACACCAATTAAAAGTGTGTTGTTGGGAATTTTATTGTTTTATTTTTTTAATGGTAATGATAAAAAATAAATATCTCGATTTGGGGTGTAAAGAAATAGGAGGTGAATAAATAAGCAATTGTTAAAGGTGCAATTCGAGTAGGTGAAGCTTCATCAATTGGGTGGCTATCCATGCCCCTCACTATCCTACAAACGAGATGCTCCAGGTTGTCAAATGTTCATTTCTTTGCTGCGGCCTTAACCAATAAATTGGACAGATAGGCTTATAAATATAATAAAATACAAATTTTTTATTTTCTTAAATTACTTTTAACTATGTGTTTGCAATATAATACGGTTTACATATTTATATAACATAACTCATACACAATACAATACAATTCGAAATGTGAAAATCTGAAACCAACTAACGACTTCAAGGGTGCCTGTAGTTAACAAATTCAAGGCTAAATTGGCTTCTTGGAAAAGGAAGCTTCTATCATTTGGAGGCAGATTAACACTTGTTAAAGCAGTGCTGTCATCTCTACCCATCTTTTATCTTTCAGTTTTTAAAATGCCTGAGTGTGTAGTGAGACTACTTGACAAGATCCAGGCCAGATTCTTGTGGGGTGGCTCAGAGGTAAAAAAGAAGTTGCATTTGGTCAAATGGGAGGAGGTTTCAAAGAGCAAAGACACTGGGGGTTTGGGAATTAGAAAGTTAAGATTGGTAAACGACTGTTTGTTAGCTAAATGGTGGTGGAGATATGGTTGTGAAGATAGGTCATTGTGGAAGTCTATCTTAATTAGCAAATATGGCAGCGCTGGTGGAAAATGGCTTCCATTCACTGCGGAGGGTCAGCAGAGATCGAAAATGTGGGGTGACATTCTCAATACGGCTGTTAGCAACACTCAGCTCTACAGTTTCTATGTGGCAAACTGTGAAATTCAAGTGGGGAACGGAACTAGAATCAGATTTTGGGAAGACCATTGGATGGGTGAAAAGTGTTTCAAGGAGGAATATCCAAGGCTATTTGAGCTGTCATTGGAAAAAGAGGTTCCTCTGTCTTATCTGGTTGAAAGAAAAAGAATCACAGCAAGGTGGGACCTGAAGTTTAGGAGGAGATTGAGGGCTTGGGAGGAACTTGAAGCTGTAAGACTAATGGACAAGTTAAATAGCAATACCCCATGTTTGACTGAGAAAGCTGATGCCTTGGTTTGGAAGGCCTCTTCAAATGGGTTGTTCAACACTGCCGCTGTCTACAATAAACTTACTTCTGGGCAGGTTTTACCAGCCACTGAGCTTATTTGGAAGAACGTGTCGCCACCAAAGGTTAAATTTTTTTGCTGGCTTGTTTGGAAAGGTAGAATCAAATCAAGAGCATATCTTCAAAGCTTAGGGCTGCTGGATCAAAATACCAGGTCTGATTGTATTTTTTGTAATGAGGAATTAGAATCTTTGAACCATGTTATGCTTTTATGTCCTGTTGTTTGGCAAGTATGGTCAAATCTACTTAAGTGGTGGGGGATGCAATGGGTTTCACCTCAAAGTGTTGTAGGCCTGCTAGATTGGTGGAGAGGGATTAAGTGGAGAAAAGTCGAAGGCATAATCTGGAAGGTCATCCCATTGGCCACTATATGGTCTGTTTGGAAGATGAGGAATGAGTGTGTGTTTAATGGGAAACAACCTTTGATGGTGGAGTTGTTGGAACTGATTAAGACAAGAGTCATCTTATGGTTTAAAGCTGAGTCAAGGGATAGTTTCTACTCAGTTCAGGAGCTGGTGTTAAATTTGCAGCATGTTAGGCAGATTCTATGTTAGAAGGTTTGCTGCACTATTCTACCTTGACAGAGTTGGATGGCTGTGTGGTAATTGCTGCACAAGCTCTGGGTTTTGCTGTCTTCTGATGTTCTGTTGTACTGTGTTGGACGGTTTCAGTTCTGTTCTGACTCAGATCTGTTGGTCTGCTCTCTGGTTTAGACTCTAATCTTCAGTTGCTGGATGTTGGTTTCTGGGTTGGTCTGATCTGTTGGATTCTGGGTTGGTCTGCACTTTGGTTGGTCTGATCTGTTGGTGTCTCCAGTCTTGGTCTGGATTCTTGGCTGCTGATCTGTTCTGTTTTTCTTCTTGTTTCTTTGTTGGTTTCTCACCAACTGGAGCTTGGAACATCATTTAGCTCCAAGCTCCTCTTTATTGATGTTTTGTATCTTTCGCATGCTTTCATCAATAAAGATCTTCTTTGCCGATCAAAAAAAAAAATTGGATTATTTTTCCCAATGATCTTGAAAACATCTAACTCCAGGAATACAAGTGTCCCTAGTTTATCTATATCAAGACCCTCATAAAAAAGGAAAAATTACCTATCAGTAGTAATATTGGAAAATTAATATAGAATCATAAAAATTTTATGATTTTAATTATTAATGCGTATAAAATTTACCACTTATTTGTAATTTAAAAAAAAATATATAGTGAATTAATACTCCCCAATAAAAAACAAGCAAATTGTGTTTTGTTATTATATGATATATAAATGAGGTGAAATGATTGATGGATGGATGGATATATGGATGGTTGAAGATATTGGCGACCTATAACTAATATATGCAAAGCTTGTTAATTTATTGAGAAGATAAGTTACACTTTGAGATATTTTCATATTTTTACATACTTTATTTTATGAGTCTCATTAATGCATTTTGTGTTTTATAAAATGAACAATTTAAGTTTAAATTCACAATTGTTACTCATTTAAAAAAATAAAATATAATTTGTTCATATGTGTAGTGATATCCGATAAAACTAGTTTTACACGACTCATCATTACTGTTGGACTTACGAGATGAACAGTTCAGATTATCGTTGTGGACCTAGACTAGAATAACAAGATAGAGTATGGAAAGTTATAGACGATAATAGTATGGATGGGAGTTATTCCCAATAAAGGGGAAATGACTCTTCCACAAAAAAACTATAAAAGTAAGAACAAAAATAAAAGTTTGCCAAATGCAGATTTATTTATTTATTTAATTTTCTTTCTTTCAACAGGCACATAAGCTTAAGATTTTATTTGAATTGTAAATTTAGGTAGAAATTTAGAAAGGAAAAGAAAAAGGCGACAGAAACAAAAAAAAATTTACTTTCTTTTAGAAAAAAATATTTGAAAACCTCACTTCAGAAATCTATATACCATGAAATCTCTCTCTAATAGATCGGTAAGTCTTATTCATTTGGAAACATTTTCTATGAAATCCTGTTTAATATATTATTGTGTCATATTAAGATGTTTTTGTCCTTGTTGATACGGGCCATGACTAACTTAGGAAAAATGTAACTAGGATATATAGTAGTATGGGCCATGACTAACGATGTACAAGTTATGAACTGCAATACGAGCCATGGCTAACCTAGGAAAATGTAACTAGGATAGTAATTAGAATTCTGTCGGAATGACTTTTATGATCCGAGCATAGATGTGTAAATTCTTTTTAATCCAGGTATCAGTGTCTTAACACTCATATTTCACAATTCTTGAGTAAATGTTTTATTTATTGTATCTCTTCATATCTATAATATATAGAACTTATATGCGAACCGTTAGGAATTGTTTAGCATTTGATTTTTAATTCCAGAGACATGAAGATACTCGACATCAACCCCATCTTAGAAATAGATTCGATATTCACATATCAAGGTAATGCCAACTATAATTGGTGAAGCTCAATCGAGGAGGAAGAAACATACTTGATGGAGTATTGATTGCAAATGAAATTGTGGATGGGTGGAAAAAAACCAAGAAAAGTGGGTTGTTGTTCAAAATTGACTTTGAGAAGGCTTATGACTCCCTCAACTGGGAATTCTTGTTCTCAATACTATCTAGCTTTGGCTTTGGATCAAAATGGATTTCTTGGATGAAAGAATGTCTCTCTCCAGCTAGATTCTCAAAACTTGTGAATGGTTCACCAACTAAGGAATTTGGTCCCCAAAAAGGTCTCAGACAAAGGGATCCATTGTCTCCTTTCCTATTTAACTTGGCTGCAGAAGGGTTGAACATATTACTCATGAGAGCTAGGGAGTTGGGGTTGCTGAAAGGAGTAGTATTTGGTGCTAATGAAGTAGTAGTTTCTCATCTTCAATTTGCAGATGACTCCTTATTAATCTGTGATGTTGAATGCTCAGAAGTGCTGAATTTAAAAAGGATCTTAAGGTGTTTTGAAGTTGCATTAGGGCTTAAGATAAACTATCATAAAAGTGTGGTGTGTGGTTTTGGTATCTCTGAATTTGTGCTCTGTGAGTTTGCTTACATGCTGAACTGTAAATCTAAGTCAATGCCACTGAAGTACCTTGGTTTGCCATTGGGTGCTAGCCGTCATAGGAAGCTGAGTTGGAAACCTGTCATTGAGAGGATAAAGCTCAAGCTTGCTGGTTGGAAGAGGCAATTTCTCTCATTTGCAGGTAGGTTAACTCAGATTACGGCAGTGTTATCAAGCCTGCCAGTGTATTACCTCTCTCTATTCAAGATACCAGAAGGGATAGCAAAAGAAATTGAACAATTACAAGCCTCATTCTTATGGGATGGCTCTGAGTTAAAGAGAAAAGTTCATTTAGTGAAATGGCAAGAGGTAACAAAAAGCATCAAGCAAGGGGGGCTAGGTGTTAGAAGAATCAAGGACATGAATGTGTGTTTATTAATCAAGTGGTGGTGGAGGTTTGCCAATGAGAAAACAACCTTGTGTAAGAAGGTGATTTGTAGCAAATACAAAGTTGAAGGTGGGAAATGGCTCCCAGATCCTCAAGCAGGCAGCAGATGTTCCAAGATTTGGGGAGATATTTTGGTAGTAGCAACCCAAAGGGTTAGCCTCCTACAATTTTATGTCAATAATCTTCAGATTAAAGTGGGAAATGGGTGTAGAGTATGCTTCTGGCATGACTACTGGAATGGAAGAGTTAGCCTTAAAGAGTTATTTCCTAGACTGTTCAGATTGTCTAATGATAAGGATGAGTCTCTCAGGGCCTATGCTGTTAAAAGAGGCAACTTTGATAATTGGGTGTTCAGCTTTAGGAGGGCATTATTTCAATGGGAACAAGATGAGCTTAACACACTTAATCAATCTATCAGAGCAGGACCTATTTTGAATTTGAACTTGCATGCTTCGGACAAGGCAGTTTGGTTAGCAACTAAACCAGGGCAATCCTTTGTCTCAACCCTTTATAATCACACTGATTTAGAGCATGGTGAATTAAAGAGTTATTGCAGATTGGTGTGGGTTAAGTACCTCCCCCCTAAAGTCCAATTTTTTGGATGGCTTGCTTGGAAACATAAGGTAAAAACCTCTGTATTTTTGCACAGAATTGGAGCGCTGAATGCTAGTGCTAAAACTGTATGTATTTTCTGCAAAGAAGCCCAAGAAATAGTAGAACATCTATTTATCTTCTGTCCTATGGTATGGAGAGTTTGGGTAGGTCTTCTGCAATGGTGGGGAAGTCATTGGGTGACGCCTAGATCTGTTGAAGGGCTCTTGTAGTGGTAGGCTGGGAATAACTTCACCAAAGCTGAAAGGAAAATTTGGAATGCAATTCCTTTTGTGGCTCTTTGGTCCATCTGGAAGCATAGAAATGAATGCCTTTTTCAAGATATCCAACCAAACTTGGAAGAGTTATATGAAGCTATCGCTGTTAGGATTGCAATCTGGCTGAAGTCTACCTTAAGGGATTTCTATTTTCCACCACTAATTTTATGTATAATTTGGTGCAAATTAGATTATGCTTGGGAGGGAGGTTGTAATGCATTATTTGTCAACAGCAACAGCTACCACTGGTGTATTAGCAGATGTAATTTCTATAGAACACAGCTTTGTCTTGATTCGAAGGCAACGCGACTTCGTCTTGGTGGTGTCATGCAGCACATCAGGTTATAAGCACCATACCAGTTGGTGAAGTTCTGGTGCCTGTCTCTGTTTTGCTCATCTAAGCCTATTTCTAATGGTTGTTCTTTTGTTTGCTTTGTTACTCATGTTGTTTTGGCTTTGTTTGTTGGTTTCTCACCAACTGGAGCTTGGAGCTTCAACTAGCTCCAAGCTTCTCTTTACTGATGTAATTCTCATACTTTGTATGTCCTCATCAATAGAGATTTCTTTGTGCCATTCAAAAAAAAAGAAGGAGACGACTTATCCATCTAATGGAATGCTTTTATTGTTTAAGTGAGATAGGCTAGTTTCCATAATTCAACAAATCAACAAACGCAATGATAGCATCAACTTATCGGAAGGTCAACGAGATTAATTCTTAACAAGTATGTGGACTAGCACGTCAGAAATTGGCAACATGGGCCTTTACGCTGAAGCAATGACATCATACGACGAGCAATTCAGAATTTTAAAGGACCACAGAAGATTGACGCATCCCTTACATCATTAATTAGGAAAAAAATTCAATTCAAAATGCTACTATTAGAACGAGCCCATTGGTGGCTCTGTACAAAAGAGAGAAGAAGTTCAGAGAAAAAGATGATCCAAATGGTTAAAGTATATTGATCGAATTTATCTGAAAACGCGAGGATGCAATCCCGATAAATTATCCATAACTCTTCGGGGACTTGAGGAATGGCTTAAATTTCGAGGATAAAATTTTTTTAAGGGGGATAGGCTGTAGAAACCCCAATTTTCATAATTTCTTCTGAAATCCTAACCTTGAGATTATTTCAATTGTGACCCTGAATTTTCATCTTATCGCAGATTTAACCTAGAACCGAAAATGCATTGCGGATGAATCCGTACAAATCTTAATCGATCCCGGTAGGTTAGTAATTATTTCTAAAACTCCAATATAATTAAATTATTCAACTCTCTAATTGTAGATTAATTATATTAAACCCTAATTTTTTATTATCATCGTTTTCATTCGATTATTCACCTTTTAATTCAAAAGTAAGTGGTGCGAACCAAATATTTTTGCTATGACCATTTAATTAATTCTATATTTATAGATATTTGAATTTATAAATTTAGTCAATGCCCTCACACTTTATTAAAATTGCACATTTGCCTCAAATTCATTACTATATATATATAAGTGCACTCCATTATAATAATATTTTTACATAAATATCTACACTATTTTAAGATGAATTTTTACACAAAAAGAAATGAAAAACCCTCAAAATCTAGAGCACATGGCCAGCCACCTAGTATATATATATATATATATATAATGTACTTTTGGAAACAACTAGCTTGAAATAAGGAAGACAATTTTCCTATAAATAGACCACCTCCCTCAACACTTTTACACACTCAAATACATACACACACATCTAATTTCAGCGAGGGAGAGAAATAAGAGAAAGAGTGAGCTTTAGAGGAGAATGGAGAAAAAAGAGAACAAGCTTGCACAATACCATTCTTAGGCAAACAAGCTACAACACAACATATCCTTTTATTTTCTCTACTAAATACATGAAAATATATGCTTGGAATATTTTTTTCATATGTTTATGTGTAGGGTCCTTGTGTTTGAATAAGAGAGATTGAGCTTTGTTGATTACCTTACTTTTATTCTTTCTTTGTTGAAGTAAAGTCACCAATTTTCATCCATTTAATGTATCATTTTTAAAGGAGCACCTTCAAACTAAAAATTTGAGTTATTAGTATATTATTTATCATGTTTTCATCATAAGAAAAGTGGAAAATTACCCAAGGTTTCCCCCTTTTCTTAAAACTCTCTTTATTTTAAATTTTGTGCACAAATAATTGGTATTTTTGCCAACTTTCAAAAATTCTATAAAAATGAAGAAAATCCTCTTGAGCTCAATTTTACATCAAAACTTCTTTAAAGTGTTATCTTTCAAGTTCAAGAAAAAAAAAACACAAACTTGGTTTTATTAAAAATGAATGAGTGGTTTGAAAGAAAAATCGATTTTCATAACAGTCGACGAATTTGGACAAAGATGGAGTATTTCATTAATAACTAAAAATCTAGAAAAGTACCTCACTTCTGCAAATTGATTTTGAAACTAGACAAAATTCTATACAAACCCTAAAGGACCAACTTCTGAAAATTTCTATAAATACCACTTTGATAGTTTTCTTCAAAATAAACCAAATTTGAAAAATTGTTCTTGTTAATAGTTTCATATTGTTAATTGGTCGAATATACTTCTTATTGTTTGTTTAAGCTTTAGTATGATATCTACATATGTTTGCGGTTGTATTCACTACAACATATAAGAGTAAAAAGTGAAAATTTTGTTGCGAAAGATATTTATGGACCAATTTCTATCATCATGAGGATAGTTGTTGAAAAGTCATTCCGAAAAGTCCAAAACAAGGGTTTTAATGACAAAATTTTGAAAATGTCACTAATAAATAGAGTTTTAGTGTCAAAATAATTTGGTCTCAAAATGATTTATTTTTTGAGACAAAATTTGGTCCCAAAAGGATAATAATTCATCGCTAATGTTCAATTTTTATTGCTAAAAATATAATAATGACACTTTTCCCAATAAAAATATTTGGTCCCTAAATTTTAGTCTTTAAAAGCTTAATTAATTTATTATTATTATTTTTGTTTTGTAGTGATTACTTTAAATTTGTTCTTTGAAATGCTTATACTTGTGTAGTAAATGTTATTTAATTAACTTGTTCTAACCTTCACATAACACACCACACAACGGGAAACTTGATAAGGGTGGTGTTGGGTTTTCAATTGTCAAAAATAATCGCATTGATGAGACAAATGGACTAGTTATTTTGGAAATTAAAGGAAAATGATGGATATGGGGTTAAGTCTTGCGCAAGTTATGTCGCTGTACTCAAATTAACTTAGGTTTAGAATGCGGTCTTTTGTATCAGCCATGCAGTGGTCTTGCAGAATACAACTGAGAATGCTTGCGGCACAAATGAGAATTAATGTGACAGATTGGACATAATGAGAATTCTTCTGGTTGATGTACGGGTTGTGACTATCCTATATTCTGAGATGACACGATTTGGGTACATAACCCTAGGAGTGGGGCATCTGGAATGATGAGTAGAAAATGGTACCGGTTTGCCTTAAGCTAAGCTTGGAGTGTTGGGTCAGAACAACATTACGCGGAGAGTTGCGTAGAACTAATTTGATTGACTATTATTCTTGAGAGCTAAAATTTATTATAAGCGCTGCTTGATTATTACTCCTACTGTATGATATGATCGTGCCATTATTGTAATTGTGTATTAGATTGGGAAAAGGTATAGGATGTGTGTGAGTTTACTACGCATTCCAAGCTCATGGCGTTTCATGCCAGGTGCTGAAGAACTTTATTCGGAAGACAGTACGTATGACTATCCTAGAAGGAACCATAACCAGTTTTATTAAGTCTCTCTTTGTAATCTTATTTTGGCGACCAAAAGGAATTTAATTGCCGAAAGTTGTACAATAGGTGACTAAAAATCACATTGGTCGGAGTAGTTGTATATTAATTATCGATGACTAAACAAAAATTTAGTGGCCAAAAGTGCCACAATAGGCGACGAAAAAATATTGGTCAACTTCTGTTCAGGTTTTGGCGACTACCTAATTTGGTCAGCAAATATGCATTTTTAGTGACCAAAAAACCATTATTCGTTGTATACTAATTTTTGCCAACTAAAATAAACTAGTAGCCAAATAACTAGCATAATTTTACTTTAAATCTTTGGCAACTACCTAATTTAGTAGCCAAATATTGATCTTCAGTGACCAAAAAAATTTAATCGTTGTATACTAATTTTTACCGACTAAAGAAATTTAGTCGCCAAAAAGATAACACAAATATTGCTTTTAATCTTTGGTGACAAAAAAATTTGTCACTAAATATATATTTCTAGTGGCTAAAAATATTTAGTTGGCAAATGTGTCAAATTTTTTGGTGAATTTCAGATTTTCCGCCCAATTCACTTTGTTATGTTTTATTTATTTTTTTTTTATTTCACTATATTAGTGTCTATATGCACCCAAACAAAAGCCTTGAGTCACTTGCTCTCCCTCTTCTCACATACTCACAATTCTTGCTAAAAGTCACCATTGAACTTCCAACGCTTTTGAGCATCGCCACTGCCGCTAACTATCGCGGCTCTCCCCATTCATCCACATTTAGGTTCTCTCTCTCTCTCTCTCTCTCCCTTCCCTCACCATCGCAGATCTAGGGTTTTATTTTATTTTTAATGTTGTAGGATTTTGATAAAATCATTTTAGGGTTTTACTCTTTTTCTACATTTGAAGCATATATGAGCTCCAAGTTGTGTTTAATTCCATACTTTTGTTGCTCTATTTAAACAATCTTGAAGAGAACTTCTTAAATTACTGAGTAGAGTTATATATATACATATGTATATATATATATATACTCAGAATTGTAAGTAGATTAGGCAATTTGAAATCATTCATATCATGGAGTATGTAATGGATTTTGGGAATTAAAACTTCATGTTTTGGAAAGAGGTTTTGGAAATTCTCACATTATGTTTTGGAACATTTGCACTGTTTTGGAAAAATAATATTTTGAGTTACATGTATTGTATTATTGAAAAGGGTAAATAAAATGGCGAATCTGGGAGAAAGTTGGTGTTACATCAAATTTATTCCTAAGCCCTTCCAGAAAACTCACTTCAGTAAAAACAAACATTGCAACTTCCCTCCATTTGTACACTAGTAGCTTACCCCACAACAAAGGCACACACAAACCACAATATAAAATTAAAAATATATATATACACCCATACACAAAATAAATACGCTGAATCAAAACATCTATAAAATAAAAATAACATGAAAATAAAGCTATAGGGCACACTTAGTTCAAAACCATCATATGCATCCAGCTCTGAACACTTGATACCAACCGTAAATGGACGAGTATCAAGCTTATATCAGCAATTACCTGAAGGAAAGTTGACTAACATAAAAACACAACAAATTAAATGTACAATTTAAGAATATTATTAGTAGGTAAGTTAAAGGAAAATTTAGGAGTATACTAATGCAAATTCCATATTAATTTTGTTCTTTGGTTTCTTTATAGACTAATAAACACTACAAGACATCAATGAATATTAAGCGAAGGTTATAGTTATTTTGATACTTGTCCAACATGGGGAAAAAAAAAATGAAGGCCAAAAGGATTGTGTTTTGATGCACAGAAATGATAGAAATATTAATTTGTTATTAATAGCAGAAATATCAAACATGCATTTGCTTTGCCATAATGAATTGTGAATACTCCTCTTTCGATGAAAACTCTATTACATTGTAGCACTTGTGTCCTTTAAACTATTGGAGATTGTATTTAATTTATTTATTTTCACTTTGGTAGTCTTTGGAGTTGTTGTATTTTGGTTTTGGAGGAATACAATTCAATTTAGACGTGTTAGGATTATTCGCTTGCACTTGTTTTCGTTGAAATTTTTTTTGGAAACTTAGAAAATTTGTTCTGGTATCGACACTGGTCCTCTTGGGGGTTGACATCACCTTACTGCCTTGCTCATAGTGTCTCTGCGGATTTTTGGGGTCGACACCCTGAGTTTCTAGGGTCAACCCTTCCCTTGTTGTCTTGTTTTGGTTATCTATTGAAAAATAGGGTAGACACCCTGAGTTCTTAGGGTTGACCCTTGTCTGCTGCACACATTAGTGTCTCAGCTTTTTTTCTTGAGGGTCGACACCACTGTCTTGAGGGTCGACCCTTATGAGTTAATTTCTAGATTTTGGTTCGGTTTTGCATTCTACTTTTTGGGGGTTTGACTTATTCTTTTCTTTGACTTTAGGGCTATTATTCTACCACTATAAATAAACCCCAAACACATTTTTCTCATTCACTTCTTCTTCTTCTTCTTCTTCTTCTCTCTCTCTCTCTCTCTCTCTATCTCTCTTCCCACTTTAAACCATGAATCCCTCTCTCTCTCTATTAGAGACTTAACTTTTCTTACTTAGATCTCTAGATCTGCTTGGTTAGGGACATTTTTTCATCTTGGTCCTTTGAGAAAGATTATAGATCTCGCCAAAGGCTTTCCTTTGATCCAAGAGTTTCATGGTTTCATCGACTATGAGTTTTTCCGAGTTCCCCTCTTTGCTTCAAGAGGTAGGGTCTATTACCTAAACTCAATATGAGTTTGGTAGCATAATTGTGACCTATTTTCTAATTTATATTTGATAGTCATTTGGTATAATTTTTACCCTAGCTATTTGTTATTTCAAAAGATCTATGGATTTGGTTGTTTTGGGTTAAACTTGGGATTTGGTTTTGAAGTGTTAAAGAGAGATTTTTCAAATGAGTTCTTGAAACAAGTTATGATTTTGAATTGGTGGTTGATATATGTTGGCATGGTGGCTTTCCTTTACTAAAAAGTAATATTGAAAGAAAATGAGCTTGTTCTAAAACCATGGCCTTTTTGCTGGTGTTGGAAAACAATGAAGAATAATGTGGGTTTTGTAAGAGAGTGGAAGAAAATGGTTGGGGGATTTTGAAAATGGTTGTTGTTACTCTTTTGGAAAATATACCTACATTGATATCTTTTGATTATTGCATTAGAGATAATTATTTTGGCTATCCATGGAGGATAGCATTGCTGTGTGCCAGAAATTGTAAGTAGATTAGGCAATTTGAAATCATTCATATCATGGAGTATGTAATGGATTTTGGGAATTAAAACTTCATGTTTTGGAAAGAGGTTTTGGAAATTCTCACATTATGTTTTGGAACATTTGCACTGTTTTGGAAAAATAATATTTTGAGTTACATGTATTGTATTATTGAAAAGGGTAAATAAAATGGCGAATCTGGGAGAAAGTTGGTGTTACATCAAATAAGTTAGCCTGTGTGTGTATGGTGAAAGTCTCAAAAATCGTGCATATACATGCGTGTCAATCTTGCGGACAAAATATCCATAAAATGACAATAGTAGCACTTATATAGCCTACGTTTATATGGGTGATGGTTTATGATTTCCCGCGGATGAAATTTCCATGTAATGTTGTATTTGTTTTGGAGATTTAAGCATTTTATTTACTATTATGTTGGTTTGGAACAAGGTGTTTGGAAAATGGTTTGAACAACGTGTTTGTTGTTGTCTAGCGATGTATTCGCATTTGATTTAGCAATGTATTTGTTAGTTGGTATTGAGATACCTGGATCGGTCTTTGAAAAGGGATTTTATATCAAATGGATTTGAAAATAAATTTCGGCATATTATATATATGTATTGCATCATGATCATTTATGCTTGTGGAGCATGTTTAGTTTTTGAAATATTCTCTACTGGGCTTTATGCTCACCCTACGTGACTGAAAATGTTTTTAAGTTGTACATGTGTGGATGTGGACTGTGACGTGAAGCTGTGTTCAAAAACATGTAGGGTGGTTCTATTATTTGTAGGCCAAGGGCCATTTATGTTATTTGTTAGCCGTGTGCCATTCTTGTAAGGGTTACACCCTTGTGTATGATATAAGCCTCAAGGCGTTTAATTTGATTTTATAACATCTATGCATGTTTTAGTTATAGAACATCCATTCGACTTAGATGTTGTATCTATGAATGTATAAAATCGAATAAACACATGTATTGTGTGACTATATTATATTCATTTGCATGAGAGTTGTTATCTATTGTTCATCATTGGGTGGTTTATTTACGTGAGCCAGACCATGCAAATCTGGGGTGTGACAACTTGGTATCAGAGTTAACCGGGTTTGAAAACATTGGGCTCGTGGGAAGTGGTTAGCCATAGTGGGTTTATCATGCTCGATGAGGACAATGGTATGTTGTGTGCTAAGTGATAACATGTTTATGTGTTGCATTTTATGTGGGTATGCTGTTAAGACTCATAGATATTATTCAGTGTCTAGTTGACTAACTTAGAGGTCTTGTTGGAAACATGCTTGATCAATGTTGTTTCTAATGAGAAATCTAAGTGAGTGCTGGAATGGATAATTATTTTGTAGACTTAGCACGATTATGTGTTATGTGTTATGTGGTAGGTGATTTGTGATTTGAGTGGAGTCTTAATGCGGTTGTTCAAATAATCGTCATGTGATCGTGTTAGTATTTTGGGAATGGTAGCATTGTTATGTATCCTAGGTTGTGGATATTCTCTCTTTTATAGAAATGTCTAGAAAGAAGTAGTGAACTCGGAGTGAGTACCTCAGTGTGTGCTATATTGATTATGTATTAGAGTTGGTTATGAGTTGGCATTGGTCATCTTGGTGGCGGTCAGTACATCTTTGAGACGGTAGTGTTTTCAAGTCCTTTGTGACGGTTGAGTTTTGATGCTCACTTGGGTGGTATTGTGTATGTTTGATGTTGGTTGGTAATCTTTGGATTAGTACGGTTTCGGAGTTAGTCATGACCTTGGTCGGTCAAGTGTAAGAGATGTAGGTGGTGTCAGAATTTCTGAAACACGACGAGTTAGTTTTGAACCTGTATGTGTTGGTAGTGGTGGTGTATGGTTCCAACTTTAGGGTTAGTAACCTAGAAATCCGTGTTGTGAGGTGTGGTTGGTTGAGATGTAGTGTTGTGGTTTGACTTCTCTTGGGGTTGGTAAAGTTAGTCGGGCCATTTAGGCCATGAGTTGTTTAGTGTAGATGATGTATGATTGGTTGGAATAGGCGTGGTTGTTTCTTGTAGCTAGGTGAGGCAATTGGTTGAATACCAAGTAGAGTTATCGTTGTTGTGGACAATTTGCTAAGGCACGAAATGTGTTAGAAGATTGTGGATGGCGTCGCATGGGCTAGTCTAGGATTGACCTAATAAACTGGTACGATGTGATGTAGGGATGTATGCAAAGATGGAGTAATCCTTTATTCTGAGTATAAAGAGACTTATGATTACTCGTGTTTTGAGAATAGCGTATGATTTTGTTGGGTGTAGACTTTTACCTTAATAGTAGGTAATGTTAGCGGATTTAGGTATTATCTGGTTGGTTGTTTCTTATGAAGGGATATTAGTCCCTTATCGTAGTATTGGTTATTAGTGTTTCTTGTGTTCTAAACACCTTGTGTTGTATTTCAAGCAGTGGTACTGCGAACATTTCCTGAGTTCTAGAATATATTTATTGTATCTAGGTGCGAGAGATATGTTCCTCAATTCTAGTTAAGTTAAGTGATGTTTTCGGAAGGGTTGGTCGGGTATGTAACCCATGGCTGGTGCGTGACCTATGTGTAGGGTCACAGTGGTTTAATGTTTATTCAATGAGGTTTGGAATGACGGTGAGGAGGTGATTGTCTTCAGAGATGGCCCGTGTTTTGGCTCATGTTGCGTTCTAGGTTGGTTGAGAGAGTAGTTGAGAATGCAGTGTTCTATGACTCGGGTGAAGGAGGTTGAGAACTTCTTTTGTTCTTCTGTGGAGTTAGGATACTATGACTTTGAAAGCTTTGTAAGTGTCGTGTGCATGTGTCAGGGTTTGGTTCAGGGTAATTGTTCATTAAGAATCAATATCTGGTAAATTGACTAGGAGACTTAGTGTTTTGGTTGTACTTGTATAATGGGTGATGAGATAGAATGTGGATTAAAGAGTTGATTTTATTGGTCACTGATGGATGGAGGTATTGTGTTTACTTGTTGTTCGATTTGGGTTGTTACATGGTGTCAGTGACGTTGTAGTGTGGAAGGCTTTTGCGAGTTAGCTTGGTACGAGAGAATAAATATGTGAAACTCATTGTTGTGAACTTGGTTGGGATTGTGAGTACATTGGCAAAGTGAGGGCATTAATGTTGAGATAACCCATTTGGGGTTAAGGCTGAGATGTTGTGCAGTAAGTAATGGGTTTGCTTGCGTGGTGTGTACCGGTGCATGGTGTGGGGTTGTTCGATGATGTATCGAAGGGGATTGGTCATGGGACTATCCTAGGAGGTTGCCTTGGTGTAGCAATAGTGTGTTTAAAGTGTTATTAAGAGTGGTCTAATGTCCAGTAGTGCTGAGTCACTTTGGTGGGTGTTTGTTATTTGGTTTGGATAGTGTAACACCAAGTGAAGCAGTAAGACTGTATAGAGTGATTGGTGCACTCCGTCAGAGTTGTTTTGACCTTATCGGTCCTTGTGTGCGTGGTGTGAAATGTTGGTATATGCGTTGACTTGAGGGGGTGTGGTATTTTAACTTGAGAAGTCCATTTCGGACTCAAATGTGAAGTGAGGATGTGCAAGCCACATAAGCATATGTGTGATGAATGAATTGAGAACCAGAGTACTATAGGTTAACTTTGAGGAATCTGGATTGATTCAACGAACATGTGAGGTTGTATATGGAACTCTATTTTGGAGTTAGTGAGGTTGGGCAAGGTGTTAGTGTTGATGTTGGCTTATGTTAAGTTAGGTGGTATGTCGGTGTTTGGAGACTGGTGCAGGATAGTGGTCTTGGATAGTTGATTGGTTAGTATTTGGGTTGGTTGACATATAGTCATCACGAAAGTAGGTGGGAATTAAGGATTGCGTAATTGAAAGGTGTCATTGTGTGGCATGCAAGTCCTATATGGACAATTAAGATGATGTTTTGAGTTTGGGGTAACTTGTTTGGGGTTACGGTTATAAACTTTGGTCATGTGAGCACTTTTGCGCCATTGTGTGATTGGTAGGTGTGAATTTCTTTACTCGTGTTATATTGTGTTTTTGGCACTTTAGAAACTTTCTAGGGATTTTTATTGTGGAAATTGGTGTTGATTTTGTGGCGTCGCCATGGGTGTGATGGATTTTATTGGGTTTACCAAAAGAATGAAAAGAAATGATTTTGAGGAAATCAAAAATTTTCTTTTTGGTGTTGTTGCCTTGAGTAGTTTTCTTGAACTAAAATGGTTTGGGTTTCAAAATGTAAGTTTTCAGTTTAATAAAAAACTGAATCCAAAAAAAAAAAAAAATAATAAAATGGTTTTGGGTTATAAACAACATCTATGGTTTCAGAAAGACAGTTTTGAAATCTTTGGATTTTGTTGTGAATGGTTGAAAGTGTATTTGGCTTGTGACGATGTGAGTTTGAACACCTGTATCTTATATCTTGGATTGGGAAGTCATGTTTTGACCTAGCCTAAGTTTCTAGTTACATGTTGTATGTTTATTTTGTAAAGACTTCGAATTGTCGGGCATTGATGTGCCATAACGTTGTTAGGACTAATCGTGTTTTGTTTTATGTTCTCGTGCTATGAGAGAGTTGGCTGGGAGCATTGTGTGCGAGTAGCTTTCTTATTCTCCATATCTGAGTGTTCAGCACTCAGTAGTGTTTTGGTATTATCGGTGGTTGAGGCATAGATCACGTCTTTGAGTCTGAGGAGTTGTTGTTGTTGTTGTTGTAGTTGTTGTTTCTTGTCTTGTAGACCACAGCGATTTATGTGGATCGAAGAGTCATCCATGAGGTTTTCTTACCATTCTGGGTGTTTAGGTGTCTTTAGACCCCGAGGAGTTGGATTAGGATCCGGAAACTTATCCCAAAATGGAACTAAGAGTGAGGTGCTGTCGTGTTCACCAGTACCATTAGGTGGCCTTTTTGGTTTTTGGCGTTTCTTCAATTTCGAGGACGAAATCTCCTAAGGTGGGGAGGTTGTAGCACTTGTTCCTTTAAACTATTGGAGAGTTTATTTAATTCATTTATTTTCACTTTGGTAGTATTTGCAGTTGTTGTATTTTAGTTTTGGAGGAGTACAATTCGATTTAGACTTGTTGGGATTGTTCGTTCGCACTTGCTTTCATTGAAAAGTTCTTTGAAAACTTGGAAAATTTGTTCTGGTGTCGACACTGGTCTTCCCAGGGGTCGACACCACCTTGCTACCTTGCTTTTAGTGTGACACGCTAATTGTTTAATTAAATACCACATATATATATATATATATATATATATAAACATAATTATGATTGTATGTGCTAATATAAAATAAATAAATAAAATAAGTCGAAAAATTAGACCAATATAAAATGACAGTAAAAGATAAATAAATTATAAAAGTAATAATAACACTAATAAGAAGTAACTCAATTAAGAATATTTACATGGCATGTGCGAAAAGGTCATCCAATTCAGAAACATTAGTTTTAATTTACTTATGTTAGAATTTGGGATCCAAGGATAAATAAACAAATATTTAAACTTATCCCTTTAAGAAAGATAAGCTTCAAAACTAGGGTATAATGATGGTTGTAATATAGAGAGGCTACGCGTCACCCAAATAAGGGCTGACCAAGTGTATAAGAGGAGGTGTGGGGGCTGTGAATAGGAGAACAAGATAAGGAGAAAAAAAAAAAACACACACACACACACACACATAACCAAAGAAGGAGTCGGCTCACGTTGAAGGGAAGTGAAATTGGAAGTTGTTATTTGGGTGAGTTATATTATACCTTGAGTTATTATAATATATTTTACGTATGTTTTGACTTACCATAATTTATTTTATACAAGTTATGTTTTATAAATTATATTAATATTTCAATTACGTGAGTTATTTTCTAAACTCTACTTGTTTAAAATGAAACCCATGGATATGTTTGTTTAAATTTTAGAAAATATTTGACTATGACCTTATAAATAATTATCTTTTGTAAGTACCACCACAGGAGTCATGCTTTGGGAGACTTAAATAACCACTGGCCTCTATTTGGCCACTTTGTGGTCCTCTGTTTGTCATGGATCCATTGACCTCTGTTCTGACTGTCACTCTTGTGACCTCTATTCTGTTCAGTTTTGTATCGTAGTTATGGTTATTTATTTACATGATTTCTATATTTCAGTTTCTGCCACTTTAAATAAATTGTTATTTCAAATTAAATTATGAAAATATTTTAGCCTAACTAACTATCCAAGGTTATTTTGTATTCCCTATACTCTTGGTATAATATTTTTCACTCTGTTGTGTGCTTATAGCTGTTACCCTTTCAGGTGACGAGATATAAAGGAGACCCATAACCTCATATAGTGGAACCCGCATGAGAATTTGATGTTGAACCACTATTTTGTTTTTTGTTTTTTTTTTCCTTTTATTTATTTTATTTTTGCTCCCTTTTGTTTTACTCGGGGCAGGTCACTAAATAATAAAATAATAAAAGCCCTATAGATGTATTTTCTCTTATTAAAATAGTAAAATGAAGTAAATTTTTTGTTTAATTATTTTTATTTCCTTTTAGCCTCCTCCTGCGCCATGTAATTTGCCACAATTAGAATAAATTAGTGAGTTGTGATTCCAACGCTAAGCCCCTGGGGTTAGGTCGTGACATTTAGTGTCTCTGCTGGTTTTTGAGGTCAACACCCTGAGTTCCTAGGATCGACCCTTCCCTTGTTGTCTTGTTCTGGTTGTCTATTGAAAAATAGGGTCGACACCCTGAGTTCCTAGGGTTGACCCTTGTCTACTGCACACATTAGTGTCTTAGCTTTTCTTCTTGAGGGTCGACACCACTGTCTTGAGGGTCGACCCCTATGAGTTAATTTCCAGATTTTTGTTCGGGTTTTAGGCTCTACTTTTTGGGGGTTTAACTTATTTTTTTCTTTGACTTTAAGGCTATTATTCTACTAGTATAAATAGACCCCAAACACATTTTTCTCATTCACTTTTTATTCTCTTTCTCTCTCTCTCTCTCCCTCTCTTCTCTCTTTAAACGATGAATCCCTCTCTCTCTCTCTCTCTCTTAGAGACTCAACTTTTCTTACATAGATCTCTAGATCTACTTAGTTAGAGACACCTTTTCACCTTGGTCCTTTGAGAAAGATTTTAGATCTCGGAAAGGGCTTTATTTTGATCCAAGACTTCTGTGGTTTTATCGACTTTGAGTTTTTTCGAGTTCCCCTCTTCGTTTCAAGAGGTAGGGTCTATTTCCTAAACTCAATGTGAGTTCGGTAACATAATTGTGACCTATTTTGTTGTTTATATTTGGTAGTCATTTTGTGCAATTTTTACCCCAGTTATTTGTTATTTCAAAAGATCTATGGATTTGGGTGTTTTGGGTTAAACTTGGGATTTGGTTTTGAAATGTTAAAGAGAGATTTTTCAAATGAGTTCTTAAAACAAGTTATGATTTTGTATTGGTGGTTGAGATATGTTGACATGGTGGCTTTCCTTTACTAAAATGTGGTTTTGAAAGAAAATGAGGTTTTGTTCTAAAACCATGGCTTTTTTGCTTGTGTTGGAAAACAATGAAGAATGAGGTTGGTTTTGTAAGAGAGGGGAAGAAAATGGTTGTGAGATTTTGAAAATGGTGTGGACGCGCCCGCTGGCTTTATGCTTTTCCACAGTTCGGACTCGATGTCACGGTTCGGAATCTAATCCCGCAAAGTGCTATGCGAGACCGATAAATCACCAAAGAGTCCAAATCCGGCAAATCGTTTTGGAAAACTGATTTTTAAGAAAGAAGTGTCCAACATGGACTGCTTTGCCAGATACAGAGTCGCCACCAAAATATTTTATTTCGGGAAAATTTAGGAAACCTTGACTCGTGCCTAAGGCCACATGTCTGTCATCACCAAAGTTGCCTCGGCTCGGGAACTTGGGTACGATTGGGGAAGGTCAGCTATAAGCACCCCCGCTCACCCGATCCGAAGATCGGCGTGCACTAAGCATGATATTTTGTTTTGAAAACATATGTGTTCTTATTCCGGTCAATTAGCTAGAATTTACTATGTGATGCGCACAACACACAAGTATAGACTAGATCGCCTAATTTGGAACAAAGCATCGCATATTCGTTTGTTTAGAAAATGGTTTGAGGTTTGCTACTCGCGAATAGGCTAAAACACGGATTTCCATGAATTGTTCCAATTCAAGCAATCCAACCTTCACCCACAGGCATTCAGGTAGTTATATCACATAAGCAATTAGCCTCATGGCAAGCATGCTGTCATGTTAACACTTACATACGTGCAAGATGCTAAAGCACAAACACTCACAGCGTACTCCGAGCCAAAACAAGAACATGTTAGTAATCAAATGTATGATCCAAGTCCATGCTAAGATGGCTAATGCAACACATACGAAAATGCAATTAGAATAGGCTCGGGTAATCTCAAATGGCATGTGGGATGCGACAATTCGACACATGTATTCAACTTAGAACTTGAAATACTATTCAGTTAGTATGATGTGCCGAGCCCGGTGAATGCAATACAAGTGAATGCATACATAAATAGCATAAGCTTTGCTAAATCAAATATGCCCTAAAACTAACCATCATAAGCGGTTAAATAAAAGGAAGAAAGAAGTAGGGGTTGGAAGACATGCATCACACACACGCACGCTTATTACACAATTGCGCTCCCTCAAGAGAGGGACCGAAAGAATAATTCAAATTAATTAACTAACAAGCTAATTAAATATTACACAATACTTAATTAATTAAATGAATTGATTAGGCTAAGAAAGCAGTAAAGAGGCCTCGGGAAGAGGGATGAATGCGTGTACGCTCGGCTCCGCTCGGAAATCCATCGCCATACTCATGCTGCCTCTGTTTACACTGATCTGTACTTCTGAAAACTTCACTAGTCCCAAGGAAGCTTCAGAATCACTCCCTGAGCACTATGGGATGTCATCGACCAAGAGGTGAGGCCACCGGCCATGTGGAACAGGTCATCGACCATTTGTGGTGATCTCGGCTAAAAGTTAATTGCCGGCCGGCACTGAAGATGGTTGACCGACCATCTCTTCCTGCAAAATCCTGTTTTGCTGCAGCAGAGGACAAACAGACCATGGTGATGCATTTTCAAAGCAATGTTTGCACCACCACCCTCCTTATCATGTTTGAGACTCAAAGGAGTATGGTTCTCGACTCTCGGGCCATCAATCACGCATTTCAATGCATGATGGCCAAAGGTGCCAAGTGTGCATTTTAATGTCAAATGAAATGCACACAAAACAAACGAGGTACCCCCAACCTATATCCTAGTTTATCAAGGGGCAAGGAATGCATGCTTAAAACTATGCAACCTAGACATGTAAGCAAGCTAATGCAACATGAACATGCAAACAAACAATGTTGCACAAGGGAATTAGCATAAAACAATATGCAAAGATAAGCATGCAAACAAGCATGTGACTTCATTCAATCATGTAACAACATGTGAGGCAAACATGTAACAACATGTTAAGCAATGTAAAACCAAAAGAATGCATGCCAAATGCACTATTGCTTAAGCATGCAACAACATATTAATAGGCCAAGTATGTGACAATATGCAAGGCAAGCATGCAACAACATGCGGGAATGGTCTTACACCAAGTTGGACAGCTCTCTAATAGGTCCAAAACAGTGGCCAAAATGCTAAGGGATAA
Source organism: Camellia sinensis (assembly GCF_004153795.1). Classification (NCBI taxonomy): domain Eukaryota; kingdom Viridiplantae; phylum Streptophyta; class Magnoliopsida; order Ericales; family Theaceae; genus Camellia; species Camellia sinensis. Next base: position 947,852 of record NW_021026509.1, read on the forward strand.
GGGACAAAACCACATACAAACATGCATGCTAATGGTCCAATACTTAAGCATGAAAGGGAAACTTTTAAGAGCACTTAAAAGGAAAAGAAAGCATGCAAATGTGACAACATTACATGCCCTGAAATGAAGCTAGGAGTGATGCCAAATCACATAAACAAGTCGAGTATGGCATGCTCATGGCCGAAACCTAAGACTAGTCGAGGGACTTGAACCAAAACTACACAAAACAAAGAGTATATGGCAAGTATGACCCAAAACAGTCCTAAATCAAGCTAAAGTGAGCCTAAAGCATGCAATGACCAAAGCCAAAACAAGCTAAAACGAAGGGGTAGAATCATGAGGCATGCAAGGCCATCAAAGAGGTGTTACACTACACCTAATACAACCAAACATGGCACGATTTAAGCGACCCAAAATAGAGTTAGGACATATCAAAATGAGCCCAAAAACCCACTTAGATGGCATCCCAATGACCTACGCATGATGGCATACACGATGACACATTCATGAGGCATAAAACACAAACTCTTTAAGACATTAAAAGAGTGATAAGTGTAAGTTTATAAGCATGAAATATGGACTGAAATAACATTCTAAGTGATGCTAAACCACTGAAATGATCCACATAGAGCATGCTAGCAACTTGGACACTCAAAGCTAACAAGCTAAATTGCATGGTGGCTATACAAAACAATGCAAGCATAACTGAAACAATGAAAAACAGAGCCTAAGCATGCTACAACAAGGCTAAAAGCTTCATGGAGTTGAGCCAAAATCATGCTAAAAACACATGTTACAACATGATGCATGTTAAGGCCAAATCATGGGATTACAAGACAAGTGTTTGAAGCATACATGGCATGTCTAAACCAACTCAAAATAGAGGTGTATCATGGCAAAACAAAGCCTAATACATGTTGAAATGACGCTAAAACAAACTAAACACACATGCTTCCTCATAAGCCATTTATGCAAGCATTAAAGACAACAAGGAGAGGGGATGACCCTCTCCTTTTTAGGACCTCAAAACTACCTCTCCACCACTGAAAATCCTCTAGATTTCAGTGGTAGTGAGATCATGCAAAGACCAGAACAATGGCCAAAAGGTATGGCCTAAAACAAGGCCTAACAAGGCCTTGGAGGGGGGAAACAACCCCAAACCTCAAAGTGACGTTAAATAAAGTTCTAAAACACACAAAATTAGAAATTTTATCAGTTATAGTCGAAGCTTCAAACAATAAGCAAGATAGGCTAAAAGCTTTTGCAAAAATGGGGAATAAAGAAGGTAGGTTCTCACCTTTAAAGAACCTCTTCAAGAACACCACTCCAGCACCTTCCTTTGGTCAAAACCAGTCCAAGAACCCTAACAATAACCCTCTAAGGCCTCAACAACCCAAGGATGGTAGAATGCTAGGTGTTCTGGTGGAAAAGTAAGACAAAACTCACCATAGGGCACAAAATAAGACCAAACCAAGAAAAATAGATACAACACTATATCTATCCTCTCTAACCATAATTTTCTGAACCTTGGAGGAGGGAGGAGGAGCTCCCTCTTTATAAAGGCTCAAATTCTAAGACTTCTAAAAGAAGCCAAGCAAGGAGCAAATCCCTCCATATACGTGTATGGAGGGGAATAATTGTGCGTGCCAGCTGTGCCAGCTGGCACTAAATATCTGCATAAAGCAGATGAACAGGGGTCGGCCAGCAGAAATGGCCGATTGACCAACAAAAAATGGCCGGTCGATCAAAAACATTACCGATCGACCAAAATATTTGGCCGGTAGCAAGAAAACAAGGCCGATGGCCACAAGCCAAGGCCGGTGAGGTGTGGGGATGGCCAAAAAGCCATTCCCTGCCCCCAAAAGCAAAAACACAAGTGTTTGGTGTACAACCAAGCATAAAACAAACAAGTCGAGAGGTCTTGAGGCAAGGCGCGTGACTGAAACCTCCGAGAACTCAGGACGAACACGAACATGGATGATCATCGAGTGTTCAAACGATGACGTCTGAGTCTTGAGGACGGTCAAAAATGGGGTGTCTATAGTTGCCCCTCTTTGACAGAACTCGAAAGTCATAACAACGACGAGAGTGAGTGTCAAAGCCCAGAGACGACCCATTTTTGACAAGGCCGAAGACTTAGACAAAGCATACAAGCTAGCAAGATGTGTGCCCGTAGGCAGGGGCAAGATGCAAAGAACATGCATGATGCCGAACAGAACTTATGATCATGCAAAGAGAGCTGTAACGAAGCAAATACATACAATAAATGCAACAGTTTAAGCAGGCGGATACAAATCTAACTACATTTCATGCAAAAAGGATGTAAGAGAATTGTTCAATTCTTGCTACGTCTCACGCAGAGAATACAATACCTGTACGGTTCGTGTGGTCGCACCAGCTTCAAATGAACCGTACACACAATATCATGCCTGAAAAAAAAAGAAAACTTAACAGGTACAATATTATTAGAAACATGCATAGCAATGCAAGTGAAAAGTACATGACAACGCGAGTATGAGGGTGCATGACAATGCGGATGGAAGGGGTGCATAACAACGCAACCCGAGTGTGTGCATAACAATGCGATTTGAAACAAGCATAACAATGCTATGAAGGCACAAACACATGTAAGTAAAGCATACGCGACAACATATACAATGTGTGAAGGTGAGGCAAAGTATACACATGTAAGTAAAGCACATGCGGAAGCGCATGCAATGTGTAAATCAAAGAATAAAATCTACACATGTAAGTAAAGCACATGCAACAACATGTACAATGTGTAAGGCAATTGTGAAGATAAGCATGAACACATGTAAGTAAAGTATGCGCGACAACGCAAGCAATGTGTAAAGTAAGGGATAAACGTATGCATGTAAGTAAAGCATGCGCGCTAACGCAAGCAATGTGTATAACAATGCGATTAGGGGAGAAAGGGGGTTAGTAAGGGTTAGTTACATCCACACGCGGCACGCGAATGGAGAAAAGGTTAGATACGTCCATACGCGGCACGCGAGTGGAGAAAACTTAGATACGTCCACACGTGGCACGCAAGTGGAGAAAAGTTAGATACGTCCACACGCGGCACGCGAGTGGAGGAAAGTTAGATACGTCCACACGCGGCACGCGAGTGGAGAAAAGTTAGACGTCGGAACATGTTTCTAATGCTCTCATCCAAAGAAAGGGAAACATAGGGACATATCCCGGTGTTCCTAAATATAAGAGAGAGGGGCATAGGGACGTATCCCGGTGTCTCGGAGAAGGAATGTGCAAAACAATGCAAGTTAGAGGAGTGCAAGACAATGCTCAAGAAATATGCAACAATGCGAGAGATTGTCATGTATGATAATGAAAACGGAAGATGCACGACAATGCGAGTTGTTCGAAATGCATGACAATGCAAACAAGAGATGCATGACAATGCACGTTATTGAAATGCATAATAATGCATATACTGAATTGCATGATAATGCAGAAGAGACATGCATGACAATGCATGATAAGGAAATGCATGACAATGCAAAAGAGATATGCATGACAATGCATGATAAGGAAATGCATGACAATGCATGAGAGATATGCATGACAATGCATGATAAGGAAACACATGACAATGCATGGATGAGAATGCATGACAATGCATGAACTGAAATGTAGATGAAAGATGCATAACAATGCGTGTGATTGGAATGCATGGCACTGCATGATTTATTGAAATGCATGACAATGCATACTATTGGGATGCACGACAATGCAAATGAGACACGCATGACAATGCATGGATAAGAATGCATGACAATGTATGAACTGAAATGTAGATGAAAGATGCATCACAATGCGTGTGATTTGAAATGCATGATAATGCATGATTTATTCAAATGCATGACAATGCATACTATTGGGATGCACGACAATGCAAATGAACTCGAATTCGCGACAACACATGTTTTTTTTTTTTTTTTGAAACTCATGACAATGCAAATGAACTCAAATGCGTGACAATGCACGTCTTCTTTTTTGAAATGCATGACAATGCAAATGACCTCAAATGCGTGACAACGCACATCTTTTTTGAAATGCATGACAATGCAAATTAACTCAAATGTGTGACAATGCACGTCTTTTTTGAAATACATGACAATGCAAATTAACTCAAATGCGTGACAATGCACGTCTTTTTTGAAATGCATGACAATGCAAATGAACAGTGCATAACAATGCAAATTGTGCGTGTTACAACGTGTGTAGACATGCATAACGATGGAACCTATGTATGTTTATCATAAACAAGGCAAAACCTTGTAATGCAACGCATGTAAAGCAATTTCCAAATCTCTCAAGAGACAAAAGGATACGAAAAAAAGGATACATCTCGTACGTATTAAGTGCCCTGCATAGAAGGCAAGGCTCGAGGTCAACACGGAGACCGGTTAAGCTTTGAAAATGCACTTTCTTGCATTGTCTTGAGTAATAAAGGTCCATAACCACATAAATGATCCAAACAAGGGTGTAGGAGGTGCACCGGCCACCGGGGAAGACCACCGGCCATCTATCGGCCACGAAATAAGGTCACCGGCCAAATATTTGGCCGACCGGCTAACAATTTGGCCGATCGGCCAAAAGTTGTTGTATCGGGGCAGTTTTGTCCTTTGGCCACGGGTCTTTAAATATGGAGTTCCAAACCCCATATTTCCACTTCCTCTTTCCTCGAAAATCTCTCTCCTCTCTCTCTAGGTGATTTTCCAACCCTCGGTCGGAGTTTTTACAGTGTTTTAGCACCCTTTTCGTTTTTCGATTCGCGAAAACCTCCTCGTTTCGCACGTTTTGAACCGAACAAATCTCAGTTTCGGTGTACTTTTCTCGATTTCCACCACTTGGGGTTTGTTTCCCCTGAGTTTACCTCGATCTTTGTGCCTTTTTCGGACTCCGCCCTTTCTGCCCATTTTTCACCCTCCCGAGGTTGACTTTTGGGTTGACTTTTCACATTCTTGCCCGGTTTTCACACTTTCGGCCATTTTCACACTATTCTTGAGATGACAGACGACATGCCAGGTAGTGGGGCTCCCCCAAAGTTGGATATGAACCCTGTGGCTGAGCTCCTGCCTCTTCACGTCCGGCCGTTCGATCCGGTGGCCTACAGGCTGGCAATACATGTGTTGCCTCCCGACGGCATCCGCCACTTCCAGAGCTATGCACGAGACGCACCACCGGAGCTTTTGTTGCGCGAGCCAGAATCTCACCTGTCCTTCGGTGCTTCTGAGGTGCACTCTTCTTTGTTTCATTTTCTGCAATGTGGAACACATAACTGCGATAGTCGATTTTGTTCTTTAACTGCTTAACTCATGCACACTAGTACACTACATGCTATATTTGATTGCGAGCACACCCGCACCCGATACTTTGTTTGAATCTTAACACGTGTACACACGTTGTATTCTCCATTGAACCACTGAACACACTGATACATCGCATGTTGTAGTTCATTGCGAGCACACCCGTACCCGACATCTATTTGAATCTGAACACATGTACACACGCTGTATTCTCCACTGAACCACTCAACACACTGATACATCACATGCTATAGTTCACTGTGAGCACACCTGCACCCGACATCTGTTTGAATCTAGACACGTGTACACATGTTGTATTCTCATCAATTTTGAGTGCATTCAACACTGTATTTGTAACACTGCTTTGCAACTGTTTATTTTGATCACAGGGAGATTCCCATGCCTTCTGGGGGTATGGGAACAATACCGCCAGAGGTTGGTACATGGAGCTACCCGACGTGGTTCGTCGTAATGTCGACCGGGCCGGCTTTGGGGCTTTTTGCATGGGACTCTCGTGCCTCACTGCGAGTAAGTCCCTCCTTGCTGCTCTGGTGGAGAGGTGGTGGGACACCACAGACTCCTTCCACCTTTTTGCCACCGGCGAGATGACGATGACTCCCTTCGCCTTCTCCATGCTCACAGGCATCGGAGTGAGGGGTGATCTGATCCCCTTTGATGCAGACATGGACGAGTGGGACGCTGCTTAGCTGTACTTGCTCGGCACTCAGCCACCTCTCGCTCGAGCAGGGTTTGTGCGATACTCATGGTTCGAGGACCATTTTCGAATCCAGGCACCTACTACCCGGGAGGAAGAGGAGCAGTACGTCCGCGATTTTATTATGTTCTTGCTGGGGACCACGCTCTTCGCCGACCGGGCGAACACCGTGGCCCTCTACCTGCTGAGCGCGCTTGTGGATGTGACACAGATCCGCCGCTACGACTGGGGTGGCACGGGCTTGGCCACTCTTTATGGGTACATGAGCTCATCTTCCCGCCTCAGCGGTCAGTTACTCGGAGGCTACTGGCAAGCCTGTGAGCTACATGTTCCCTTTTCTGTCTGTTCAGTTACTTTTACATTATCTGTACTCTATACACCGCGCGCACATAATCTGATTTGCACTATTTGTACACTGTACACACTGCACAATACACTGCACATATTGCATTCTATTTCATCTGTACACTGCTCTGTCTGATAAACATACTCATATCTATTCTATTACATTCTGTAGTTGTGGGTGTATGCCTACATCCCTAGGCTTGCCCCGGTACCAGATGAGGAGATGCCCCTCGACGTTTCATTTTCTTACCGCTTCGACGTGAGGTGCGAGCGTAGACCACTGTCATGTTCTTCTGCCGTTACTTTGACACCATCACCGCAGCCGAGGTATGTCAAACATTACAGTTTATTTAAGCTTCGCTTTACATTGTTCTTTCAATATCAGTAGGTAACAAATTATGTTTTATTTGCAAATCACCTAGCAGCCTTGGGCTCCGTTGCCTGACGCAGTTCGAGACTGGTATGCCGGTGCTTGGGAGACTACCCGATTCAGAGTTCCGCTAGAGGGCCCAATCTGCCGCGCTTGGTACTTGGGTGAGCGTTTCTTGTGGCAGACCCTTGGCTTACCGGAGCAGGTAGTTCCAGCACCTTCTCCTACGACCATGAGGCAGACAGAGATGTACACCCCACAGGAGATGGCTGATTATACGATTGGTTGGAACTCAGCAGGCTTTAGAGACGAGGACATATACACCAAGTTTATCCAGGCCTATCTGATGCCGCCTCTGAGTAGTGCTCGTCAGGCTGAGAAGGAGAGGCCTGCGGCACCAGCGACTGGAGCAGGGGCACCGAGAACACCTAGGGCAGTGAGGGTACCTCCGGCTCGAGGCAGGAGTGGGTCCCGGAGAGGGCAGGGAGCTGGATGGCCCGAGCTGTCTACTATGATGACATGCCGAGGGCAGGGTGGGGAGACTTACCAGATCCCCATCGCTCCCCCTCCGCCTGATCAAGAGCTAGTCAGATTCTACGGCTTGCCTCCGGCATGTATTACTGCATTTTGCATCTTGTACAGTCATTTCATTTCATTTCTCTTGATGTTCCGCAGAATATTGACGTTTCTAACACTTTTGCAGACTTTCGCCGAGTACACTCGCCAGTCTTTGGAGTTGACTGCTTTCGTGATGGGGTTGCTATAGCAGAGCCTCGACCTGCTAGCTATCTACAGAATCCTGGTAAGCTCTTTCAATCGCAACCTCAAACTCTGCATCATCTGGTACATTGCTCTATCAACACTGCACAGTATACACGGCCTTCACGGTCATTGATACATTGTAACCCACAGACTGCTCACAACATTGCTCACGGCATTTATACACTGCACTCAGTCACTGCATTCTTTACTAATACGCTGCTCACTGTACCCAATCACTACATTCTGTACTAATACGCTGATCACTATACCCAGTCACTGCATTCTGTATTGATACGCTACTTACAGTAGTCATACACGGCATTTTGCACTGATATACTGCTCACAGCATTTATACACGGCATTCTGCACTTATATACTGCTCACAGCATCCATACACGGCATTCTACACTGCATTCTGTATTCATACTCTGCTTTGCGTAGCACAACTGATGTATTTACCATTTGTCCTTTTCAGCCCCCATTCCAGATATCGGCTGTAGGGGGTGCTCCAGCAAGACCATCTGTGTCTACCCGAGGAGGAGGGAGAGCAGGACGAGGGACCACAGCACCCCCCTGGGACTAAAGCGGGGCACATTCATGTTGGGAGCAGCTCACAGGCATCGATTCCAGACGATGATGAGTCTGAGACAGAGGCAGAGTCGTCTGAGGATGAGACTGGAGGTGACTCAGGTTCGGGCTCAGATGGTGGGACCGGCGACGATACTCCTGTACCTTCGTCCAGAAAGAGGATGAGGACAGACTCTCATGCCTGAGACCAGTTGACGTTGATCTAGACTTTTGCTGCTTTTCTTTCTTTTTGCTTTATTTTCCTTTTAGCTAGTAGTTTGAGCACTTTGTGCTGCATCAGGCAGCTTTTATTTCCCTCAAAACTATGTACTTGAAAAGATAATGGAATGAAACAAGCTTTTTGTTTGAAAAAGAGTTATATTGGCACATTTTATTCATCGCATCGCATCGCATCACTTTACACAACAATGTAAATGAGATTGAACTTTTGTCTGAAAATTGAACACTTGTATCGTAATAACCGGGTGGTGAACCAACTAACAACAAAGCAACTCATACAACATATTGCTCATTCTAAACACACGGCTCATAACACAGCACTGAGTTCATTCGGCACACAGCTCATACACACAACGTATACAATGCACTGCTCATTCTGAACATACAGCCCATAACACAGCGCTTGGTTTATTTAGCACATGGCTAATTCTGAACAAACAGTTCAATCCGAATAGACGGGATGCAAAGATGGGATTGGTAGAAGTTGAAACATACTTAGATGCTCCAAATGTGGAAGAACAACTGTGGAGAATGGCACAGCACTCTGAGTATAAAACGATTCATTTTGAAAATCGAGAAATGAATTCTCCATCGGGTGTTGAGCCTACGACTGAATATGGCGAAAAAGACTCAACAATGGAAAACAAAAGGTATACAACCTAAAGACAAACACAGACACCTGAAACGACTCAAGACAAGAATCGAGACAAACAAAACAAAAGACAGGACACTCGGACGTGTTACAATGGCGAGAGGCCTCTCAATTTGCGAGGAGCCAGTTTTTTCGGGTATTGTTTCCCACATTTTCTCCTTTGTAAGCACAAAAACTTAAATAAATTATTACAAAAATATTTCATATAAAATTTTATGATCACATCACTCTGGCACTCAATCTCTGTTTTTCTGAAAAAGCCATTTTCTCACTTTTTCTCAACACACATCTCTTTATTCTTCAATCTCTCATTTTTTTTAATCCCTCCCCTGGGTGGTTGATGGATAAACGGGAGATTGTGGGTTCATGCCCAACATTACTAGCTCGCGACTATTTCTTCCGGTGACGTCTAGTCAGTGTCACGGATAAGGGAGTGGAGTATCTTGATCCATTCCAATTCGCGTTTCGCACTTGGCATGACACCTCGTTGCTCAGAGGATACGAGAGCTTTCGACCCTTTTCCGTTAGCTTCCGCTGTGCCTTTCTCTGGCAGGTAGAGTGCCCTTTCCGGCAAGTATGTTGACAATGGGGTAAAAGACAGAACACCTGACTCAACTGTGCCCCTAGTTCATCATTTTGACCATTTTTTGTTTTGGTTTTCTACTAAAACAATTTTGACCAATATGAAAGTTAGATTAACATACTCGTTCAACTTTTTGATTTATAATCATGCAAGTTAGATCGTGAGCACTGAAAATTTTTGTTTTTGGGTCCAAGAAAATGGTTTGGTTTTTGGAAAAAATAATTTTTGAGAGAATTAGTCAGCCTTAGTAAAAATTCTCAAAAACTATTTTTGCAAACGGCCACGGCTCAACGAGCATGGAACCCACTCTCAAAGATGCGCAACCTCGAATCGGAAGCAATGGAAAATTGCCCCTTGTGTGAAGGACACTGTACGGTAACAGCAAGTTGCCCCTTGTTTGGATAACACCGCAGCGCTTTGTAATCAACCTTCAGAGTGATGATCACAACCGAACTCTCGGATATAGAGAAAACAACGATGATCAGAACCATTACATGGACACAGTCGAATTGGAAGTGTTTGTGGCTGGACTTCAGAATGAAGTTGCCTACGTATCCCAGACATGGGAATCAAGCCTTACGTAGTTCCGGTTAAGAGACACTCGGGTATTAACCTCTCCTTTTACGCTCTAACTTTTGGCAAGGCCGCCCTTCTGGGTTTTCAACCTTGCGAGCTTTGTTTTTCTTTTCTTTTCAATTCTTTTCATTTCTTTTCTCTCTTTTTTTTTTTTTTGCATTTTTCTTTTTTGTTCTTTTTCTTCTTTTTCTTGCTCTAACTTTTGCCTGAGTCGCCCTTCCGGGTTTTTGGCCCAGCAAGCCTCTCAAGGGTAAAAGTGTAGCTTTGTCCATGTCAAATGGTTTTGAGATTTTGAAGCCGTCTGAATCGAGGAGAGTGACTGTTGTTTGCTGATGATGTCGGAGTTCATCCAATGGGGGCTGAATTTGCCCCCAGTGTTGTGGATAGGAACTCGATTGTTCTCCAGCAGCACTTTCTTCTTTCCTCCCTTCTGGCATTTGGTGTTCTTTCCAATCTTCATCTTGGACTCTTCGAGTGCATTATCTGACGTCTTTTGCCCCTTGTTCGAAAGGTGCTTCTGATCTGGCCATACAAGCCTCACATTGCAGTTGACCGTTGAACATTCTGAACGCAAGTTCAACTGTTTAAAAGCAAAAGCGGGTTGAGTCTCAAGGCTGAGAGCGATCCTAAGATGCACGTTCTCAAGAGCGATTCCACACAGGTCTTCACAGGACCGCGCAAAACATTTTTTGAAAAATTTTAAGAAAGCGACTAATCGTTCGCGTTAAGACAGTGCGGAACCAATCTGGATCAAGCCAGAATCCTTCTCAGTACTCACGTTAACAAACATGATCTCATTCATCAAGGGCTTAACATGCCTCTCTTTCTCTCAAGTTGATCAAATTTTACAAATCTCAAGGAATTCCTTCATTTTCGTTTTCAACACAGTGTCCAAAAAGTTTTGAAAAACTTAGGTCAATGCAATAATTTCAGGGTAGAGAAGAGCAGGTGAAGTGTACTGCCGCTTCATTCTAAACTTGCTAGCACAACAGGCTCAAAGTAGCAATAGGCAAAAAAACATGACAGTCACAGTTGTTTCGTTCAAATTTCCTAGTTGCAACTGGCTCCACAGCAGAGACAGACGCAAAAAGATAAACACAAAACAAGCAAATGATGTCCGAGGTAACATCCCCGGAATCACCTGACTCTAACAAAACAGGACTGACTCGATACAACAAGACAGACCTGGTTGACATAGTACAAAAAGACTAACTATATACAAGACAACAAAACTGACTGAATACCTAAGTCAGAAAACACAAAACTAGCATTCACAAACGTTCAAAAAAAAGTGCGTTCCATACGCCACATCTGAAGTAAGCTAGACGCCGCCCGCAGGTGGACCTACCCCTGATCACATACTCGTATTATCTTCGAAATTCACCAATCCAGTGCTGACAGACTTTGCTGAGCTCAGCGGGAGGATGAGTTCATTGTCAATCAAATCTTGTACTTCGTGGTGAAGGCGGAAGCAATTGTCAGTGCTATGACCGGTTTGCTGGTGGTACGCGCAGTACTGAGTAGCATCGTGTGAGAGGGGGAGGTTACTTAGGAGAGGCCGAGGGTTGAGGGATTTAAGGTGCCCCTTTTCAGCCAGGATTTGAAGTGCCTTAGACAAAGGCATGCAGAGGGCATGGAAGACTCTGCGACCTCGGGGCAAATACTTCGAAGTCTGTGGACTTTTGCTGGACGCACAAGCAAAGGGATCGGCAGGTGCTGCCTTAGCTCTCTAATCTTTTCCGAGCGTAGGGTTAGGATTGGCAAGAACAGTTCCGGTGCGACGGTGCTTATCTCGATTTTCCCTCTGGCTTGAAATACCCTCGGTCTGAGTAGGGAAGATGTTATCCACAGTTTTAGCCAAAATCGCGAGTACTTGTTGCTTATTCAACCCCTCAGCTTTTAGAGTCTCAACAGCTTGCTGAAGTTGTTGCTAGGGATCAGCGTCCACCTTCATCTTGTTCTTTCCACTAGCCTCAACTTGGTGGGAGGTTTGGGTTGTTGCTTCAGTGCGAAGCCCCGTTGTCGTTGATACGTCATTGCCGGAGTTTGAGACAGCTTCAGGTTGGTTGAGCTCAATTACAATTCGCCCCAGTAGTGGGGGCTCCTGCGGCATGAAGTTCCCAGCATACAATGTGGCTGGTGGCGAAGCCGACATTCCATGGGCGAGGTCAGCCACAGACCTTTGGAGGTCGCCGATCATTTCCATCAACTCAAACGTGGTGGGCTCACGAGTTTGAAACAACTGGGGCGTCCAGATCGGGTGTGTAACAGGCGACCTAGGCGAATGCGGTATTTCAACATTGGTCTCATCCTGCAAGATGATTCCTTGGTCCAATGCGACTGCCATAACCATAATTTCCTCTGAATTTTGTGTCATCATAAGTCTGCTGAACTAAATGGAGATGATGTAACCGGTGACTAACGGAGCAGGTGAACCGGTAAGCCTTGACTGGTCTTGCCTCGGCAAAGGAGAACGCTGGCTGCTCCTAACTGAATCTCTGAACTGAAAGAGAAAGTAGGCAACATCTCAACCCAATTTTACTAGAACAAACATAAGTTTAGCTGAATAACTGCATTCGACCACTGATCACTGTTCCCTAAAATTACTGCCCCAAATCTGAATCTGATACCCGCAGATATAACTGATTCTAAAAACACTGATGCCCGCAGGCCTGATGCCCAGACTTGCAGACTGATATGTGTATTCCATGTAGAGGTCAACTCTACAGCACATAGCAAAAAAATAAGAGCCAAAGCACCCCTATGTTGGGGTAGCGTTTCCCTGTCCTATTTTGTCAGGAACTAGGGTTTTACTACGCACGCAGCGGTTTCAAACAACCAATAATCGGGTAAGCAACCTGTCCTAGTTTGGAATGGTCACTACAGTTTCCAATATGCACTAGGTCGAATGGTCACAAGGGGTGCCCCGGTAAAAATCGGGGTTTGTGTTCCCATCGTGGCAGAACCCGTAACCGGTCAACCTTATGGCATGCTTCTCAAAGCGAGCCTCCGGCAAACCGTTCAGGAATAGCAGATGGCAAACACGGTGTCCTAGGCGCACCAATGCACATGCAATGCAAAGAAACACATAAGTGTAGTCAAAACAAGATATCACGAGTTCGAGTCAAGTTCTCTAAATCCCCAATAGAGTCGCCAGAAACTGTGGATACGCCCGCGAGCTTTATGCTTTTCCACAGTTCGGACTCAATGTCACGGTTCTGAATCTAATCCCGCAAAGTGCTATGCGAGACCGATAAATCACCAAAGAGTCCAAATCCGGCAAATCGTTTTGGAAAACTGATTTTTAAAAAAGAAGTGCCAAACATGGACTGCTTTGCCAGATACAGAGTCGCCACCTAAATATTTTATTTCGGGGGAATTTAGAAAACCCTGACTCATGCCTAAGGCCACGTGTCCGTCATCACCAAAGTTGCCTCGGCTCGGGAACTTGGGTACGATTGGGAAAGGTCAGCTATGAGCACCCCTGCTCGCCCGATTCGAAGATCGGCGTGCACTAAGCATGATATTTTGTTTTGAAAACATGTGTTCTTATTCCGGTTAATTAGCTAGAATTTACTATGTGATGCGCACAACACACAAGTATAGACTAGATCGCCTAATTTGGAACAAAGCATCGCATGTCCGTTTGTTTAGAAAATGGTTTGAGGTTTGCTACTCGCGAGTAGGCTAAAACACGGATTTCCATGAATTGTTCCAATTCAAGCAATCCAACCTTCACCCACAGGCATTCAGACAGTTATATCACATAAGCAATTAGCCTCATAGCAAGCATGCTATCATGTTAAAACTTACACACATGCAAGATGCTAAAGCATAAACACTCACAATGTACTCCGAGCCAAAACAAGAACATGTTAGTAATCAAATGTATGATACAAGTCCATGTTAAGATGGCTAATGCAACGCATATGAAAATGCAATTAGAATAGGCTCGGCTAATCTCAAATGGTATGTGAGATACGACAATTCGACACATGTATTCAACTTGGAACTTGAAATACTATACAGTTAGTATGATGCGCCGAGCTCAGTGCATGCAATACAAGTGAATGAAAACATGCATAGCATAAGGTATGCTAAATCAAATATGCCCTAAAACTAACCATCATAAGTGGTTAAATAAAAGGGAGAAAGAAGTGGGGGTTGGAAGACATGCATCACACACACGCACGCTTATTACACAATTGCGCCCCCTCGAGGGAGGGACCGAAAGAATAATACAAATTAATTAACTAACAAGCTAATTAAATATTACACAATACTTAATTAATTAAATGAATTAATTAGGCTAAGAAAGCAGTAAAAAGGCCTCGGGAAGAGGGATATATGCGTGCACGCTCGGCTTCGCTCGAAAATCTATCGCCATACTCATGCTGCCTCTGTTTACACTGATCTGTACTTTTGAAAACTTCACAAGTCCCAATGAAGCTTCAAAATCACTCCCTGAGCATTGTGGGATGTCACCGACCAAGAGGTGAGGCCACCAGCCATGTGGAACAGGTCATCGACCATTTGTGGTGATCTCGGCTAAAAGTTAATGGCCAGCCGGCACTGAAGATGGTTGACCGACCATCTCTTCCTGCAGAATCCTGTTTTGCTGCAGCAGAGGACAAACAGACCATGGCGATGCATTTTCAAAGCAATGTTTGCACCACCACCCTCCTTATCATGTTTAAGACTCAAAGGAGTATGGTTCTCGACTCTCGGGCCAAATGTGCCAAGTGTGCATTTTAATGTCAAATGAAATGCACACAAAACAAATGAGGGACCCCTAACCTCTATCATGGTTTATCAAGGGGTAAGGAATGCATGCTTAAAACTATGTAACCTAGACATGTAAGCAAGCTAATGCAACATGAACATGCAAACAAACAATGTTGCACAAGGTAATTAACATAAAACAATATGCAAAGATAAGCATGCAAACAAGCATGTGACTTCATTCAATCATGTAACAACATGTGAGGCAAACATGTAACAACATGTTAAGTAATGTAAAACCAAAAGAATGCATGTCAAATGCACTATCGCTTAAGCATGCAACAACATATTAATAGGCCAAGTACGTGACAATATGCAAGGCAAGCTGCAACAACATGCAGGAATGGTCTTACACCAAGATGGACAGCTCTCTAATAGGTCCAAAACAGTGGCCAAAATGCTAAGGGATAAGGGACAAAACCACATACAAACATGCATGCCAATGGTCCAATACTTAAGCATGAAAGGGAAACTTTTAAGAGCACTTAAAAGGAAAGGAAAGCATGCAAATGTGACAACATTACATGCCCTGAAATGAAGCTAGAAGTGATGCCAAATCACATAAACTATACAAAACAAAGAGTATATGGCAAGTATGACCCAAAATAGTCCTAAATCAAGCTAAAGTGAGCCTAAAGCATGCAATGACCAAGGCCAAAACAAGCTAAAACGAAGGAGCAGAATCATGAGGCATGCAAGGCCATCAAAGAGGTGTTACACAACACCTAATACAACCAAACATGGCACGATTTAAGCGACACAAAACAGAGTTAGGACATATCAAAATGAGCCCAAAAACCTACTTAGATGGCATCCCAATGACCTACGCATGATGGCATACACGATGACACATTCATGAGGCACAAAACACAAACTCTTTATGACATTAAAAGAGTGATAAGTGTAAGTTTATAAGCATGAAATATGGACTGAAATAACATTCTAAGTGATGCTAAACCACTGAAATGATCCACATAGAGCATGCTAGCAACTTGGACACTCAAAGCTAACAAGCTAGATTGCATGGGGGATATACAAAACAATGCAAGCATAACCGAAACAATGAAAAATAGAGCCTAAGCATGCTACAACAAGGCTAAAAGCTTCATGGAGTTGAACCAAAATCATGCTAAAAACACATGTTACAACATGATGCATGTTAAGGCCAAATCATGGGAGTACAAGACAAATGTATGAAGCATACATGGCATGTCTAAACCAACTCAAAATAGAGGTTTATCATGGCAAAAAAAAAAGCCTAATGCATGCTGAAATGATGCTAAAACAAACTAAACACACATGCTACCTCATAAGCCATTTATGCAAGAATTAAAGACAACAAGGAGAGGGGATGACCCTCTCCTTTTTAGGACCTCAAAACTACCTCTCCACCACTGAAAATCCTCTGAATTTTAGTGGTAGAGAGGTCATGCAAAGACCAAAACAATGGCCAAAAGGTATGGCCTAAAACAAGGCCTAACAAGGCCTTGGAGGGGGGAAACAACCCCAAACCTCAAAGTGACGTAAAAAAAAGTTTTAAAACACACAAGATCAGAACTTTTATCAGTTATAGTCGAAGCTTAAAACAATAAGCAAGGTAGGATAAAAGCCTGTGCAAAAATGGGGAATAAAGAAGGTAGGTTCTCACCCTTGAAGAACCTCTTCAAGAACACCACTCCAGCACCTTACTTTGGTCAAAACCAATCCAAGAACCCTAACAATAACCCTCTAAGGCCTCAACAACCCAAGGATGGTGGAATGCTAGGTGTTCTAGTGCAAAAGTATGACAAAACTCACCTTAGGGCACAAAATAAGACCAAACCAAGAAAAATAGATACAACACTATATTTATCCTCTCTAACCCTAATTTTTTGAACCATGGAGGAGGGAGGAAGAGCTCCCTCTTTATAGAGGCTCAAATTCTAGGACTTCTAAGAGAAGCCAAGCAAGGAGCAAATCCCTCCATACACGTGTATGGAGGGGAATAATTGTGCATGCCAGCAGTGCCAGCTGGCACTAAATATCTGTATAAAGCTGATAAACAGGGGTTGGCCAGGAGAAATGGCCGATTGACCAACAAAAAATTGCCGGTCGACCAAAAACATTGCCGACCGACCAAAATATTTTGCTGGTAGCAAGAAAACAAGGCTGGTGGCCTAAAGCCAAGGCCGGTGAGGTGTGAGGATGGTCAAAAAGCCATTCCCTGCCCTCAGAAGCAAAAACACAAGTGTTTGGTATACAACCAAGCACAAAACAAACAAGTCAAGAAGTCTTGAGGCAAGGCGCGCAACTGAAACCTCCGAGAACTCAAGACGAACACGAACATGGATGATCATCGAGTGTTCAAACGATGACATCCAAGTCTTGAGGACGGTCAAAAATGGGGTGCCTACAAATGGTTGTTGTTACTCTTTTGAAAAATATAGCTACATTGATATCTTTTGATTATTGTATTAGACATAAATGTTTTGGCTATCGATGAAGGATAGCATTGCCGTGTGTTAGAAATTGCATTTGTGTTAGGCAATTTGAAATCATTCATATCATGGAGCATGTAATGGATTTTGGGAATTAAAACTGCATGTTTTGGAAAGACGTTTTGGAAATTCTCACATTATGTTTTGGAACATTTGCAGTGTTTTGGAAAAATAATATTTTGAGTTACATGTATTGTACTATTGAAAAGGGTAAATAAGATGGTGAATCTAGGAAAGTTGTTGTCACATCAAATAAGTTGGCCTGTGTATCCTGGGTGAAAGCCCCCAAAACCACATGTATACATATGGGTGCCAATCCTACAGATGAAATATCCATAAAATGGCAATAGTAGCACTTGTATAACCTACGTTTACATGGGTGACGGTTTACGATTTCCTGCGGACGAAATTTCTTTGAAATGTTGTACTTGTTTTGGAGATTTAACCATTTTATTTACTATTATGTTGGTTTGGAAAATGGTTTGAGCAACGTATTTGTTGTTGTCTAGCGATGTATTCGCGTTTGATTTAGCAATGTATTTGTTGGTTGGTATTGAGATACCTAGACCGGTCTTTGCAAAGGGATTTTATATCAAATGAATGATTTGAACTTGGGAAAAACGTTTCGATTAAACGTACGGTTTTGGAAATTGGAAAGAAAGGATTTTGTTGATAAATCAAATGGATTTGAAAATGAATTTGGGCATATTATATGTATGTATTGCATCATAATCATTTATGTTGGTGGAGTATGTTTAGTTTTTGAAATATTCTCAACTAGGCTTTATGCTCACCCTACGTGACTAAAAATGTTTTTCAGGTATACATGTGTGGATGTGGATTGTGACGCGAAGTTGTGTTCGGAACCATGTAGGGTAGTTCTATTATTTGTAGGCCAAGGGCCATTTATGTTATTTGTTGGTCGTGTGCCTATCTTGTAAGGGTTACACCCTTGTGTATGATGTAAGCCTCAAAGCATTTAATCTGATTTTATAACATCTATGCATGTTTTAATTACAGAACATTCATTCGACTTAGATAAACACATGTATTATATTCATTTGTGTGACTATATTATACTCATTTGCATGAGAGTTGCTATCTATTGTTCATCGTTGGGTGGTTTATTCATGTGTGTCAGACCGTGTAAATTCAGGGCGCGACATACACCCATACTCATCATCCCCCTTTGCTTCCATGTTGATTGTTTGATGTTTGAGGATCAAAATAATGGTTAAAAGCCCTCCCAAAACAAACCCTGCACTATTTATGTGGGATATTCTTGAATTATCTAAAAATGAACAACATGCTATTTATCTGCAGAGTTTGGCCACTTTAAAAAAGAGACATTGCAACTTCGAAGACATTGTTTGGTTGATTAACTCTCTATCAAGGTATTTTCTCGATCCTTCAAGTTGTATTGAGCTTTTAAGAGTTTTTAATTTCATTGTTTGCTTTGGAAGAGATTTTAGATTTATGTAGATGAGGGTCTGTGATTATTTTAGGAATCTGAAGGAAGAAATAGGAAAGCATAAAGCTATTGAACTTATTTGTATCATGTTATTGTGAGACTGATTGGGATGATATGGCTATCTAATCTTGCTTGATGCTTTTTTGCTTGTTTTGAGAGTTAGTGTGAGTGGTAACTTGGAAAACTCCATTAAAATTGTTTCTGCATTTGAGTTATCCTAATCAATGTCACTTTTACATGTTAGAATGCTAATATTTGCATCATGCGTATTACACTTGGCCATATATACTGACGATTGTTGCTGATCTAGAGATTCATGTAATGGTTTATAAATACATGTTTTGGAAAATTAATGCACTCTTTGCAAATCATTTTATTTAGATATTTTTCTGCACTTTTATGCTTCTAAAGTTTGTCTGCATTAAAAGGATTTGATATCATGCTTAAATAAAAATATCATATATAATTAGTTGCGAAATAAAGTAGACTTCGGTGTGGAATTAAGATAGTACATAGGTTTTCTTGGTGCCACAATTATGGTTCTAAATTTGTCAATTATAGTTCATTGGTGACCAACTTTAGGGTATCTTTTCAAAGCAATATATTAAAGCTTAAAGCTAAACATTCAGAGCTATCACATTGTATGAATGGGCATTTTGCTCAATTTGAACCATGTGACAAAGAAAATTATGGAGAACCTATCCTTTAGAATTTCTAGTGATCAATCATTTTGTTCATATGTTCTGTTGGTCAATATGCTTGTATTGTAGGATAAGTAGAAACAATAGGCTTGGCTGACACATGCCTCCCTATCATTATAGCACACGATATGGTGATGAAGGATTCTTTTTGAAGGAGAATGGGATTGAAATAGGTTCATGGCTAGTTTCTCCCTTAAATTCTCAGATGATGGTACCATGGATTCTAGAGTTTGACTTATGAGCAGATCAATTTCTTAGGGAATGTATAATACGATCACAGCTAGATGTTGGTTTTGATGCTAAATTACTGGGTGAGTAAAATGGCATCTTGATATCTGAGTTTTTTTTTTTTTTTTTTTTCTCTTTCATGTAGAGTTTTTTTGTTGTTCTTAGATAATAGATGCCTTCAAACTAAACAAATAAAATAGAAATCGATAGGAATCCACATTTTGGTACTTGTGTTTTGGAATGGAAAACTTTCACTTGAGAACACTAATATTTTTATTTTTTGTTTTGAACAGCCGAGAATAGGTTAAGTGTATACCCAATCTTTCCCCTCCCAAACACATTAATGTGAATTGGTTGTTTTGTTTGTTCCCTCTTTGTTTGTTGTAGTTTGTTCCATCACCATGTATTGGGTAAGTCTCTTTAATTTTTTTCAAATTTATGTGGGAAAAGGTCCAAAACAGCCACCACATTGTCCAGAGACCATCACAAGCACCTCACCCTAGATTAAAAAAACATGTGACAACAAGCGGCGTGTCGATAGGACGCATGATTAGAGAATTAGAGACAAAAATGTGAGAAAGAAAAACGAAAATGAGATGTTGGGTTGGCAAAAATACAAAACATCTACCAATTTGCTTGGAGACCATCACAGACATCTTGTCACGAGACAAATCAGCCCCTATAGATTTAGCAACGTAATCGGCTAGTAATCCTAAGATTACTGAAGGCTTCTGAAACAGATTAACAAAACTAAGGGGTTTGCATAAGCAAATATTACAAATACAATGTCTATAGAGATGTGCAGACCCATATGGGACAGAAAATTTAAAACTTATATTAACATATATATAGTGACGTCATAGGTATATGTATATCATTGTCTTACGTCACCCACTGCTAAACAAAACCAAAAAGGGACTTAGCCCTATATTTAGATTATACAAAAGTCTTGATTAACTAAAAAAAAAGGAAAAGATAAAGATAGACATCACGTGCACTGGACTTGAACATTTGAAACACTTGGTAACCTCTTTGGGAGGCACGGTGGCTGATTTGACAAAATAGAACTCCAGGCTAACAACTTAGGCATGGTTCTGTACCTGATCACATTCATGCATAAATAATACACTAAACTGGAGCCCAGTGAATAATAACAAGGTAAAGGGTTTATGAATGATGTCCAAAACAGATTCAGATTCACATACTTATACAAATTTCATAAATAATTATATGTGGTACATCTATTAGCTAACAGATCAAATTGGACATAAAGACCCACATGTATAGTCGGTACTGACAACCATAAAGGTCAATATCTTTATGCACAAATAGCTATGGTATTGTTACCCCCAGGCAAGGGCCACGTGAACATTGGCCTTGGTATTGTTACCCTCGGGGCAAGGGTCACATGAACATAGACCACGGTATTGTTTCCCCAGGCAAGGGTCACATACATATTAGCCACAGTATGGTTACCCCCGGGTGAGGGCCACATGAACATATGCCACGGTATTGTTTTCCCCGGGCGAGGGTCACGTGAACTAAGGATGCCACAATTACATTTCAGAAAAATGGACATTCATTCATGATTCATAAAATGGCATTTTAGAAAATAGATCGTATCATTTCAGTTAGAAAATACTTATAATCAAACATAGCTTTACAGAATTATTACTCACAGATAGGTCCAGTAGTAGTAGAACAGATTGATCAGGAGGGCGGCAACACGTGACCTACATAAACACGTGACTGATACATATTGAACACACGTCTCAAAGGTGTTTAACTTATCTTTCTTCTTCCTTAGCGTGTGTTTCTAACTCTTATCCTCATTATTAAAGCTTAAACATGGCCTAGGAATGCCTTAGATGCAATGAGGATGCAAAAATGCACTTAGAAACACTTAGCCAAATTTTTGAAAACTAGGAAGATCGCTCGAGCGAAGCTTTGGTCACTCGAGCGGTCTGCAAAATCTACAAAAGTATTGGGTGCTCAATTTTTACGCTCGACAGTCGCTCGAGCCAAGTACTGAGAATAAAGGGTGGTCGCTCGGGCATACAATCAGTCGCTCAAGCCACTATGCAATTGTCTGCAAAACTACTAGGAGCTCTCATTTCATGCTTGAGCCAACTGTTGGTCGCTCAAGCCTCAGTTCAAAACAAAAGATGGTCGCTCGAACACAACTTTTTCCACGCAAGCCATCCCCCACACTCAGTAAAAGTTATGAGAGCTCGAATTTTATACTCAAGTGAAGCTTTGGTCGCTCAAGCAATGTGACCAAATTCTGGAATTTCCAGATTTCATCTTCAAGTTCAAAACACAATCTTAAGGCATCAAAACACATTCTTTTGGGCCGAAACTTCAGAAAACATTTGGAAACTCATAGAACTTCATGAATTGAAAGCCATTTCACAAAATCAAGGCCCAAAAGTAATTCAATTGTTCAAAAGCAAAGCTTGAAACTTTGAGTACATGACATGCATGTAATGATATGAATTCCTTGTTTTAAAAACATGAACTATTGAGATAATTTGGTGTAAAACATCATGAATTCTCAAAACAAACTCAAGATGAACACATGCATGTGAGAATTCTTTGAAATCAAACTCAAATTGTGATGAAATGGACATGCATGCATGGAATGCTCCCACCGTTACATTCTACACTCAATTTCCATACTTAATTTCTAAATTCTCTTGAATTCTTACATTTAATGAGTCAAATTCATAAGTGGGAGTTGATTTTTTTACATTTTTTCTTCAATTAAACTCTAAGTTGATAGTTCTTGAGCTAGCAAGCCAATTTCCTACAATCTCTTCTCAATTCTTGTTTACCAAGCTTGAATTCAATCTCTCATTGTTTCTCTCTCCCTTTTTCACGTTTGTCGAGTTCAAGGAAGATGAGGGAGTGTATACTATGAGTGAGTTCTAGAATCATATAAGCCTTATATAGTCTTGGTTAGGTTAAATTAATTAATCCTTGATTAAACTAATTAATTACAATTATTTTATTCTAATTATTTGATTCCGAATCAGATTTCAATTAAACCTACTATAAAATTCCAAAAATCCCAAATAACACGTATACCTAGGCAATTTCATGTTCGAATGCCAAGAAGGGCTTCAATTTGCATATTGAAATAGAAATTCAGACAGATATTCCTACGTCAGACAGATATATAAGCACAATTAACACAAAACACATGCAATTAACATAGAATTTCTTCTTAATTACTCATTAGGCATTCCTAATTAAGAATGATAGGCTAATCACAAGTCAGTGTTGTTTAACAAACTTTTGGGAGCAAGTGATGCGTCAATAGGACGCACAATTAAAGAATTAGAGACAAAAATGTGGAAAAAAAGGCAAAAACGTATCCCTTAGCGGCAAAAACAAAAAACAGCTGCCAATTTACCCAGAGACCATCATTGGCACCTTGTCCTACATTAAACAAACTTTTGAGAACAAGCGCTGTGTAAAAAGAAGTACGGATACAAATGTGAGAAAAAAGGCAAAAACAAGTCGTTGGTGGACAAAAATGCAAAAAAGTCACCGAACCACTATAAGGATGTCATCGACAGCTTCCTCATGATAAATAGGAGACGACACGTAATTAGAACATGTAGGTTTGAAGTTAGAGTTGAAAATGCCTTAAACTTAGTCAAAAAGGACATTTGGGGGGCAAAAATACAAAACAACCCCCGAACAATCGTACGGATTACATAAGCAGCTTTCTCATCACAAATAGGACCTTTATGGATAGAAAACACATAATTAGCACATGTAGGTCGAGAGTTAGAGTTGAAAACCCCTTAAACTTAGTCGAAAAAGGGTGTTCGGAGGGCAAAAATACAAAACAGCCCCTCAACCACTGTACGGATGTCACGGGTAGCTTTCTTAGGAAAAATAGGACTTTTGGGGATAGACGGGACATAATTAGGACACGTAGGTCGGGAGTTAGAGTCGAAAACGCCTTAAACTTAGTCGAAAAAGGGCGCTTACGTGGCAAAAATGCAAAACAGTCCCTGAACCACTGTACGAATGTCACGGGCATCTTCCCCATGACAAATAGGACCTTCAAGGATAGACGACACGTAATTAGCACATGTAGGTTGGGAGTTAGAGTCAAAAAAGCCTTGAACTTAGTTGAAAAATGGTGTTCTTTGGGCAAAAATGTAAAACAGTCCCCGAACCACTGTACAGAAGTCATAGGTAGCTTCCTCATGAGAAATAAGACTAGTGAGGACACATGGAACATAATTAGCACACATAGGTTGGGAGGTAGGGTGGAAAACACCTTCAACTTAGTCAAAAAAGGGCGTTCAAGGGGGCAAAAATGTAAAATAGCCCCCGAACCATTGTACGGATGTCACGGGCATCTTGCCAATGAAAAATAGGACCTGTAGGGATAGATGATATGTAATTAGCATGCGTAGGTTGGGAGTTAGAGTCGAAAACACCTTAAACTTAGTCAAGAAAGGGCGTTCATAGGTTGAAAATACAAAACAGCTTCTGAACCACTGTACAAATGTCACGGGCCACTTCCTTGTGACAAATAAGAGCTATAGGGACATACAACATGTAATTAGCACACGTCGGTTGGGAGTTTGAGTCGAAAATGCTTTAAACTTAGTCGAAAAATGGTGTTTGGGGAACGAAAATACAAAGCTGCCCTAGAACCACTGTACAGATGTCACGGGCAACTTCCTCATGACAAATAGGACCTATGGGGATAGACGACACATAATTAGCACACGTAGGTTAGGAGTTAGAGTAAAAAAAAAAAGCCTTAAACTTAGTCGAAAAGGGTTTTTAGAGAGTGAAATGCAAAATAGCCTCCGAACCATTGTACGGATGTCACAGGCATCTTCTTCATGACAAATAGGACCTGTAGGGATAGACGACACATAATTAGCACACGTAGGTTTGGAGTTAGAGTCGAAAACGCCTTACACTTAATCAAAAAAGGGCGTTCGATAGGCAAAAATACAAAACAGTCCCTAAACCACTGTACGGATGTCACAGGCAGCTTTCTCATGACAAATAAAACATGTGGGGACAGATTACATGTAATTAGCACATGTAGGTTGGGAGTTACAGTCGAAAATGCCTTAAACTTAATCGAAAAAAGGGCGTTCGGAGGGCAAAAAAGCCTTAAATTTCACATTTATAATCGTAAACATTGCCTTACATCTGCACATTATGTGTCCGGTACTATGAATATTTGTAATGGTTTAAGTGTTTGTTTTTTGGGATGTTCATACGAGTGAATTCATTAGTGTTGTGGGATCTCAATGGTTGTAATCTGTATGGCATTTTGCATTCTTCAAGTCAAGTCCGATTTTATTCACTCATTATGTACATAAACAAAACTGTAAATCTGTAATTAGTTATTTCACTGTGTATTCACTAATATTCAATAATTTAGATTGTTTCAGTCAACACTTCTGAAGAAGATGAACAATTTAATTTACTTGCCATAACTTCTGATGTTTCTGCCTCAGAGTATCAAATTCTATATGCATTTTTGGTATTAATGGGTGCAATTTTTTTTTTTTTTTTGTAGATAACTTTTGGCATGGATTTGTAGGTATTCTATTTTTGTGTACGAATGACAATTTACGCTTTTATATAAGCAACCTATTTTGTCATCTTCTGCTTTTGTGTGGATTACTATTAATCCTACAGATCATTTTTGGCGTGGTATGTAATACTTTTGGCGTGCGATATATAGCTTACCGTTTGTCGTGGTACAAATTACCATGGTAATTTGTACCACGCCAAATGGCCATTTGGCATGGTAGTGAATATATTTTTTGTGTACGGAGGACATGATTTTTGTATGATTCTATGTTTTGTATAGAATTATTATTTTTTGGTTGGAATATACTTGGTTTGTATGGAATTTGACAATAAAAGTTATTCATTTTTTGATGATTGCAAGTGAAATGGATGTAGATTGTGGAATGGTTGGTAATATATGTATTGTTTTGTTTATATATATATAGTACAAGTTGCACAAAATACGTACAAGTTGTGGACAAATTAATTAAAAAGCATGAAATGATGTTTTTGGCGACCAAACAATTGGTAGCTAAGAAAGAAGTATATATTTTTAGTGACTAAATAGTTAGTAGCTAAAAAAATAAAATGAAAACAAATCTTTTGGTGACTAAATATTTAGTAGCCATCAGAAAAGCAAACTTTAGGCGATAACACTTTAGTAGCCAAAAAATAAATAAAACAAAAGGAAAAATTTAGGTGACTAAATATTTAGTAGCCAAAAAACAAAATTAGACTTTAGATGACTAAAACTTTAGCAGCTAAAAAACCAAATTGCCAATAGATGACTTTCAGCAACTAAACCATTTTTAGTCGCCAATTACCTTTCCCAACAATTATTCAACAACCAATTTGGCAACCAAAAATTTTAGTCAATCAAAATTTTTGCGAACTAATGGCAACTAAAAATTTAAATGCCAAAAGTGTCATTTGTTGTAGTGTCTTGTTGTTACTTAAGCTATAACTTTGTACTTATTATCTTATTGATATATTTATATATCTTTTGTATAACCTATCATTTATTTTCCGTCAACTTATATAGATCTTGCGTTAATATCTTGTTAATATTTGTCAAAAATGTAATTTTGCTATCTAAGGAGATTGGACTTAGAAGAGAAACTACTTTGACTCCTCTGATCTTTCCTGAGATCTTACTTAGTTGTTGACCAAATGACTTATTAGTAACGTATCATTATTTTTTCTTGAAATTGAAACCGTAGCAGTACCCTGTATTTCTTTGTTATTGTATTTCTTTATATTCTCGATCTTGGAGAGTCACAATATTTTCCTTACATTTTGTTTTCCTTTGAACACTCTTAGTAAAACTCATTATTTAAACACATTCTTAAAAAGGTGATTTTGTGATTTTGTGACATGCAACAAATGCTTTCATAATAATGTCAGTAATGCATCATATAACAAATTAATTACTCAATCATGTAAAGGTCATAATACATATCATTATTAGAATAAATTATAAACACATCCCTTTAGTTTTTTTTTTAAATACAAATTGCTCTTTGTGATTCTGAAATATATACAAATACTCCATTGTCAGGAATTTTCAGTTAGCAAACTTAAAGGTGCGGAATGTAATTTTTAGAAACACAAGGGACAATCCACATTTTAGACAAACCTCAAAGGATATATTTGTAATTTAGTATTATTATTATTATTTGGGTTTATTACAAATATACCCAATGAGATTTGCTTAAAATATAAATAGTTCCTTTTATTAATAAATCATTAAGCTAATTAATAATTTTTAATAATATTATAAATATATTTTAATTAATAACTCAAGTAATTTTATTATTGTATAGGAGAACAGTTAGAAATTTTATTCTTTTAATTAATTCTGTTAGATAAAATATTCTCATAAGGGGGTGTTTATAATTTTCTAAATCATAAGGACAATCTGTATTTTAAATAAACCTCCGTAAGTATATTTGTAATTAAAAATAAAAAATTGGTGGTTTTGTAAATTGCATGAGCTGAATTGTTTAGGCATACAATGGATTACTTTTTTATTTTATTTTATTGAGCATGTAAAAATGATCTTTCATAGTCGTACACAACGATAAATAGATGAAAAATAAGGGAAACTCTACAGTAAACACCATTTTTAGTTTGTATATTATATATCTCAGATAATTATAGTATTTAGTTATGACATATTATAATATTAATTATGACTTGGTTATGTGGTGTTAATTATGACATATTATCATTAATATTTTGATTATGAACCAAAAAGTATGTGGTTATACCTTATGTGGTATTTGGTTCTAACTTTTTTTATTTTTTATTTTTTTAAATATAGTTATAACTAAAAATGATTTAGTTATTAATTAACACCATAAACATCATAACTTACATATAATATACACCCCAAAAGAGGCGTGTAAAGTAGTACACGACCCTAAAAATTAAACATGAATGATAAGTCACAGTATATATGTCTATATTGGGTAAATTACACTGATCCCTTGACGCTTCGACAAAATACAACACATCTCACAGTTTTGATGGTAGTTACATTGACTTCCTTTCTAGTAACATTAAAAAATTGAAACTAATGCAGTGGGTATGAAGACACAAAGTCGTATACAAGGTAATATATATATATATATATATATATATTTCTATGTAAAAGTGATAATAATATAATTTTTTTTTCATTTATAAGATTAACGAATTTCTAATAATCAAACATGGTCTAAATTTTTATGAATTAAAACTTTAAAAGAATCTAGTGCAATTAGCTAAATTTATGGAGTTTACTATTTTTTTTTTTCGAATTTTAAAAGATGTCAATGTAATTTACCCAAATGTATTAGATAGGTAAATTATTAAAGTTTCAAAAATATAAATAAATAGGGCACTCGGTCCATAAATCCAAATTAGGATTTTGTTTGCCCAAAAGTCCACACTTTGAAACATTATGTCCATAAGGACAAGCTTCTACAAATTGAGCAAAATACCCTATATATATATATATATATTATACACTATTTGAACTCTTTCTCTCTCTCTCTCTCTCCCCTCATCCCTCTTTCTCTCTCCCCGTCTATCTCTCTCTAGGGTTTCTATCTCTTCACACAATGATATCTCTCTCATTCTTTACCACTACTATGACGGTTTGGATTTAGACCCAACCATTTTCATGTTCTTAGATCTGGAATTTCATATCTTTAATTGTTCTTTATAACCTTTTCGTATTGTTTTTAATTGAGTTTGGTTGTTTGGAGTTGTTAGCTGTGTTTGAAATAGGTTAGGAGCTGATTTTTCAAAAGAGTTGCTTTCCATTTCCTTTATTTTTCGCTCGAGTGGTACTTTGGTCACTCGAGCGATCTTTGAGATCACCCAGTATTTTTGCAGGTCTGCAAAACTTCTGGAAGTAGGGTGATCTTTACTCGAGCAGTCCTTTCTTTGCTTAACCGGTCTTCTGTAGTCTACAAAACTTCTAGGAGGGGGTCGTTATGCACTCAAGTGGTGTTTTGGTAGCTTGAGCTGTGGCAATCTTACCACATAATATATTTATATTCATTTAATTTTGAAAGTTAATTGCATGTTTGATGTGCATTTGTATGCATATATGTTCATTGATGAATTATCTATTGTGAATTCCGCTTTAAATCTGAAATTGAAGGCCTTAATGACTTCAGAAACCAAAATTGACAAGTTTAATTAGGATGGCATGATTTTTAGAATCTATTGAGAAGTTTAATTAAAATTCAATTCAGATTAAATTAATTAGATGAAATCAATTAGAATTAAGTGAGATTAGTTAACCTTAAACTTGTTTAATTAGTCTAAACTAATTACTCTGTGTGTGTGTGTGTGTGCGCGCGCGCGCATGTTAAGTTAGAACCTTAATCATTTTTTGAGCTCAAGAAAATATGTTAGAGCATTCTAAAGAGAGAGTGAGATCAATTTATAGAGAGAGGGGAAGAACTTGAAGATTTGGCTAGGAGATTAAACAATTGAGAACAAGAGCTCAAGTTTTTGCTAGAATTAGTCAATTGAAGACTCTAGGTAAGTGTTTGATCCTCAATTCATGAATTTAAGTCACCTAACATGTGAATTCAAGAAGATTATGAGATTAAACACAAGAATTGAACTAAAAGTTGATGAATTTGGAGGATCAGCATAAATGCATGCATAATTATGTGAAGAATCATCATTCGGATCATGAGTTTTGTTATCTAAGTTTGAATTAAGAGTTGTATCATACATTATGTTGTTTTGAAGTTCAATATCATATTTTGAAAGTTGCAGAAAAGGAATTTGAACCAAGGTCATACATGCATGAAGCTTTAATCTTCAATTTTGTGAAATCATAAAGTTTTGAGCTAAAGGTTTTCAATTGGCTTTATATTTATGTTTTTAGAAGTATTTTCATGGTTTGGAGTGTATCGTGCAAGACTTCACAATTGAAACTCAAAGTTTGAAGCTCAAAATTCTATTTTGAAAACCCAGAATTCGGCCTCACTGCTCGAGCGAAGGGGTTATCGCTCGTGCACACATTCCATGCATCTAGTATTTTTGTAGAGCATTGCACATCACTCAACTGACCAAATGTCCGCTCGAGCGATCTCTATTGCATTTGGCTCAAGCTACCATCAAGCCAAGATTTTAGACATCCAATAGTTTTGTAGAGCGCTCAAGCAACCAAGTGTCCGCTTGAGCGACCTCAGTTTGTTTTGCACATGGCTCAAGCGACTGTCGAACCTACATTTCGACCATTCAGTACTTTTGCAGACCATGTGGTTCGCTTGAGCAACCAATAGTGCGCTCGAGCGAAGTGTCATGTTCCAGCATGTTTCGAAAAGTCATATTATGTTCATATCACCATTCTCATTTCCTTTCGGGCATCTGTTGCCTCATGAATGAAATAATATGTAAGAATTTGATAAGATAATTGAATAAGTTAAGAATGATTCGATTAAGCAACATGCTTCAATAAGTGTACATGTTTATGAATTGTGTAGGTTGATCCACGATGACGTATCAATGAATTAATAACTGTAAGTAATATCTTAGTAAAGATATTTTCTTATATTCTATTTTCTGATTGTTCCAACGAAGTAATCTTTACGAACTTGTGATTTGAAGGTACGAATAAGCCTTCTATCTGTCCGATCATCATGATATCTGCAATGTCATTGATCAAAATATACATCCATTATTTACATATATACATTTATTCATCAAAATAGACTTTTAACATGTCATACACATTTCATGCATCCATAGATTTAAAATCTAAAACAACCCCCCAGTAGCAAAAACAAAAGGATAAAACAAAAGGTCACAACAAATGAGTGTTTTGACTTTACTTAGCTCTGCTCGAGCCCAAGCTTGCTCCTCTTCGGAAGCTCTTCAAAAAGGATGACATGGGGTTGACTCTGAGGCTCTCTCTCTAACCTTGATGTTCAATTTGCTCACCTACATACGTATATAAACAATGAGCTAGGGCACAGTGAGTAATAACCAAATAAAAGAGTTAAATGAATGAAGTTTGATATCATTTCAAATACAATTCTCATTTCAATTCAATTCACAATGATCTATGTTTTGTTAATATCAACAATCAATAATCAATACGATAACAATTTACGTGGTACATCCCTAGAGCAACAATATTTTAATAGCAATGGACCATAAGGGTTAATAACAATGGACCACAGCGGGTCAATAACGATGGACCATTAAGGTCTGACATCAAAGATCTCTGTGTTTCAATTAATCCAATGGCCATGGTATTGTTACTCCAAGGCAAGAGTCTATAATCAATGGTCGTGGTATTGTTTCCCCCAGGCAAGGGCTTCTCTAAAGGATGGCACGAATACAATTTCAGAGAGAATTTCATTCATTACAAAAAATCGCATTTAAATCAACCATTCACAAAGCAATTTTGAAAATAGATATAACTGGAACATATCTTTATGGAGTTACTACTCATAGTGGTTTGGATGGATCCTATGCCTCGGATGCCCATCTATGCAAAGCAAATAACAATACACAATTGAAACACTATCTTGGTAAACCTTTTCATCTTAATTAAATTTTCTTTTATATGTTCCTAACTTATTCCATGGTTAGGTGTGTCCAATTGATGTCTTAAAGTGCCTAAAATGATATGAGGATTTAACTGTGCACTTTACAGAGTTAGTCAAAAATTACTGAAACAAGGGTCTTTGCTCGAGCAATTTGCAAAGCTCTACAAAAGTACTGGATGCTCGATTTTCACGTTCGACGGTCGCTCGAGCCAAGTTTGAGTAAAAGAGAGTTCGATCGAGAGGACAATTGGTCACTCGAGCCACCTTGGAATTGTTTGCAAAACTTCTAGGAGCTTGAAATGTACGCTTGATCGACACTTCTATTGCTCAAGCAAACTGCTCGAGTTCTGGAATTTCCAGAATTGTGTTTGAAGTTGAAACTAGCAATTCAAAGGCCCAACCCTTGCATGATTGGTACAACATGGAAAAACATTTTGTAACATGAAAACACTCTCAATTTGAAACCAATTACTCAAAATCATGGTAAATTCTCAAACCAAATTCAAAACTTCATATCATAAAACCATGCATGTCTTGAATTTGATTCTTTTCTTTTCAAAACTCAACAATTTGGTATAAAAGATATGACACATGTAGAATTCTTTAAGGTTATGTGTCTACAACTCATGCATGTGATGACTTTGATGAAATTCAATGTCAAAGTTAAGAATTTATGCATGCATGTATATGATCATGCTCAATTCTTCCATAACTAAGATGATTCTAGCATATTCTTTCTAAATTCATGCATATGGTCTCGATGCTTGGTGAATTCATCTCCAATATGGATTATTTACAAGAGATGAGTGTGATTTCCATACCTAGAGTTGAATTCAAGTGTTGTCTTGCTTAATTCTTCATGTCCTCTACAACTTCTCTACAAATCTTCATTCTCTCTCTATATTGTTGAGTTTTCCCTTTCTTTCTCTCTAAACTTTCAGCTCATTTGGTGTAGAAAATGAATTCATAAGCTTGTTTAAGGCATTATATATGAGTTGATTAGGTTAGACTAATCAAAATTGACTAAGGTTAAGTAATTATACTCAATTCTAATCAATTCTAATTATTTTGATCCAAATCAATTTTCAATTAAAGTTGCCATAAAATACTAAATATTCTAATTAGCCTTTTGGACTGGTCAATTTTGGCTTCTGTAGCCGTTAAGGCTCTCAATTCTATCTCTAAGTCTGTAGTTCTAACAGGAATTCCACAAACAAACATATATTCACACTTAAGCATATAACTAAGCAATTAAACTCACATAAATAAATATATAAAAATAATGTATGTGTTGGGGTCGTCACAATCTCTCCCCCTTTGAAAGTTTCATCCGCCAAACTTAAGTTACCTCTATCAAAAAACAATTCCGGGTAGCATTGCCTCATTTCCTTTTCTTTCTCCCACGTGGCTTCTTTTCTGTAATGCTCTTTCCACTCAACTTTTACCATAGGAATAGTTTTGTTCCTCAATTGCTTCACTTGCCTATTGACAATCTGAATCAACTTCTCTTCGTATACCATGCTTTCATCTAAGGTAATCCGATGATAATTAATCATATGAAACAAATCTCTAAGATAACCTCGAAGCATAGACACATGAAATACATTGTGCATCTATTCCATTCCTGGCGGTAAGGCAATTCGGTAAGCCACGGGACCTAATATCTCAAGGATCTAAAATGGTCCAGTGTAGTGAGGAGTCAATTTTCCTTTTCTACCAAATCTTGTTTTCTGTTTCATCAGTGTCACTTTAATAAATACATGATCCCCCACTCCATACTCTAAGTCTCTCCTCCATTGATCTACATAATTTTTTTGACTTTGAGTAGTCTTGAGTCGTTGCTGAATAATCTTTATCTTCTTAGTTGTTTGCTGCACAAGTTATGTCCCATATATAGCCCTGTCACCAACCTCAATGCAACAAATTAGAGATCTACACTTTCTACCATACAGTGCCTCATATGGCGGCATAGCGATGCTAGCGTGGAAACTGTTATTATAAGCAAATCCAGCCAATGGAAAATACATTTCCCAATTACCTTGGAATTCCAACACACACATACGAAGCATGTCCTCCAAAGTTTGAATAGTTCTCTTTGTTTGTCCGTTAGCTTGTGGATAAAAAGCTGTGCTAAACCTTAACTCTATCCCCATTGCATTCTATAGGCAATGCCAAAATCTAGAAACAAAATTAGGATCCTTATCTGACACAATAGATACTGGAACCCCATGTAATCGAATAATCTCATCAATGTAGATTGTAGCAAGTCTATATGCATTAAAGGAAGTTTTCACAACAAGAAAATGAGAAGATTTTGTCAATCTATCAACTATAACCCAAATAGCATTCATATCTCTAGATGTTCGAGGTAGACCGACGATGAAGTCCATGGTTATGTGCTCCTATTTCCATTGCGAAATAGGGAGGAACTGGAGTAAGCTTGCAATTTCTGGTGCTGTGCTTTTACTTGTTGGCACTGTAGGCATTTTGAGTTGAATTCGGCAATCTCTCTTTTCATATTGGGCCACCAATACATTAACTTCAAATCTTGATACATTTTGGTATTCCCCGGGTGTATAGCAAACATCGACTTGTGAGCTTTTTCTAGGATTCTTCTTTTTAGCTCTGTGTCATTGGGAACACATTGTCTCCCGTAAAATTTCAATACTAAGTCTTCAATTGTGAATCTCGATGTAGGTTTAGCTTTAAACTCATCACAAATCTTCTTTAGAAACTCATCATTTATTTTCTTTTGTTTGATCTCTTCGATAATTGTTGGTTGTGCAGATATTGCAGCTATCAAACTGTTGTGTTCAAAAGGCACCACTTCTATCTCAAGCTTTTCAAATTCTTGCAAATGCTCCTTCTTATCCATAAGGAAACAGGCTAAACCTCCCACATTTTTTCTGCTAAGTGCATCTACCACGGTATTGGCCTTGCCTAGGTGATAATGAATTTTGAGATCATAGTCTTTAATCAATTCAGGCCATCGTCTCTGTCGCATGTTTAACTCCTTCTGTGTGAAAAAGTATTTCAAGCTTTTATGATCCGTGTATACCTCACATTTGGTCTCATACAAGTAATGTCGCCATATTTTCACTGCAAATACCACTACAACAAGTTCTAGATCATGTGTTGGGTAGTTCTTCTCATGTGGTCTTAATTATCGAGAGGCATATGCAATCACTACGCCATTCTGCATTAAAACACAACCCAATCCTTTATAAGATGCATCACTATAAATTACAAACCCTTCGGTACCTAAGGGTATAATAAGGATTGGAGTCGTGGTCAATCTTGTTTTCAGTTCTTGAAAAGTTAATTCCCTTTGTTCTGTCCATAGAAAGGGTTCTCTTTTTTTAGTCAATTGGGTCAATGGTACAACAATTTTTGAGAAGTCTTTAACAAATTTGCAATAATAACCTGCCAATCCCATAAAACTATGGACCTCGGTCACGTTAGTCATGGTAGGCCAATCAATAATTGTTTCTATCTTATGAGGGTCAACAGAAATATCATTTTTATCAATGACATGTCCCAAGAATACAACCTCACCTAACCAGAATTCACACTTTTTGAATTTCGCATACAATCATTTTTCTCTAAGTGTCTGAAGGGTCATTCTCAAGTGTTGTTCATCGTCATCTCTACTTTTTGAATAAACCAAAACATCATCAGTAAACACAACAATGAATTCATCCAAGAAAGGTTTAAAAACTCTATTAATTAAATTCATGATGCAGCGATGCATTAGTGACTCCGAAAGGCATAACTAGACATTCATAGTGCCCATACCTAGTTCGGAAAGCCGTCTTTTCAATATCTTCAGCCCTTACTTTTAACTGATGATATCTCGATCTCAAATCAATTTTCGAAAATATTTGAGCCCCCTGCAACTAATCAAACCAATAATCAATACATAGCAATGGGTATTTATTCTTCACTATTATCTTGTTGAGTTCCAGTCAATACATAATCTGAGGGTACCATCTTTCTTCTTTACAAAAAGAACCAGTGCACCCGAAGGCAAAGTACTCAGGGCGAATAAACCCTTTGTCAAGTAATTCCTGCAACTAAAATTTCAATTCCTTCATTTCACTAGTAGACATGCGGTAGAGAGTTTTAGATATTGGCTGAGTACCTGGTATTACATCAATTATGAATTCAATCTCTTTATCAACTACTTGTCCAGGCAATTCATCTGGAAATACATCAGGAAAATCTCTCATTACTGGTATACTGTCTAAGGCAGTTTCCATAGTTTGTTCGGTCATTACACTACATAAATACCCTTGACAACCCTTGCAAATTAGTTTTCGAGCTTTCATAGCAAATATAAGATATGGTGGTGGAACTACACCCTTTCCTTCAAAATGAAATTCATCATGTCTGAAAAGTCGGAATATCACTCATTTTAAAGCACAATCAATGGTTGCATGGTATGTAGATAGCCAATCCATACACAAAATAATGTCAAAATGTCTCATGTTTAAAGGTATTAAATCAAGATATAAAACAGCATTCCTGAGTGATAATTCACATGCAGCATATACAGATGAATATAATATAGATCCCCCCGTAGGTGATGCAACACACAATATATATCTCAATATTTCCATAGGTCTATTCAGAGTTTCAGCAAATACCATAGAAACAAACTAATGTATAGACCCTAAATCAATTTGGACATAAGCAGATTAATCACAAACAGAAATTGTAACTGATACTATTACCTCTGTGTTCTGAGTATCTCTTGATACAAAAGAAAAAATCCTTCATTGTCTCATATCATTTCTTATTGTGGACAGTGTTGCGGCTGGTTTTGCTATTGGAACTAACTCGGTAGAACTAGTGGCACCTCAGTTACCACCTTGACGTGGCTGTGTACAATCTTTCACCATATGCCCAGTTTTTCCACACTGGTAACATGCTTTTATGGTGCGATAGTAAACATCCCAATGCTTCTTTCCACACACAGTACAAGTAGGTGCTGAATTTTCACTTTGTTTTGAATCAAAGTTGCTAGGAGTTCCAGACTTCGATTTTTTATTCATTTCCAACGTTGTTCCTTTATTGAAATTTTGCTTGTTTCCTCTCCATTCGAATTTTTGGTTACGATTGGCCATGTTTGCTTCTGACATTAATGCGCTATCTAATACATCTAAATAATTCGGTAGTTTTAACACATTAATTCTCTCCAGGATTGAGTCACGTAATCCCCCTTCAAACCTTCTAGCTTTCTTGTAGTCTGTATCAACCATATGTGGTGAAAAACAAGCCAACTCTATAAATTGGGCCTCGTACTTAGCAACTGACTTACTTCCTTGCTTAAGTTACTCAAATTCTGACAATTTTCTATCTCAGACACATTGTGGAAAGTATTTCTCGTAAAAGATCTCCAGAAATTAAGCCCAGGTAATATCTTTGTTTTCATCTCGCACTATCATCCACCAACATCTTGCTTCATCTTCTAATGTGAATGTGGCTAACAATGCTTTTTAGGCTTCTACACAAGGGAAAACTTCAAATAATTTTTCTATGCTCAAAACCTAGGCTTCGGCTTTAAGTAGTTCCATTCCCCCGTGAAATAAAGGCAGTTTCATCTTCTTAAATTCTTTCATCAAAGCTATTGTGCAATCACCAGTCTGACACCCTAGTATTGCTGGTGGCACAGGCATTGACGGTGGGGGTGGTGGTTGTTGTTGTTGTTGTTGTTGCCACTGCTACTATTGTCTTAGAGTTTCAGCCATGTCATGCATCATCCGTTCCATTCTATCCAGTCTTGAGGAGGTTGCCTCCTCTAGCTCATCACCTCTTATTCTCAATATTTCTATATAAAACTTTGCATTATAACACACACAATATAAACGCACAATTTCACATTTTCAGATTGCACAAGTTATCTCACCCTAATATTCAAATGTACATGAATGGAATCTTGAAGTTTTTCTAGGCCCTTTATAGCTCAATGGACAGTGAGTGAGATATAACTCGTGCTCTGATACCACTCTGCCACAACACAAACTCGCCCCTATAGGTTTAGTGCCATGACCAACCAGCAATCTCATATTACCTATGGCGGCCTCTATAACAAAATCAATCTTACTATAATTTACAGGGCTTAGTGGAAGCAATTTAAGACAAAAAGATAATCCATTAAGCTGGGCATATATGAAAACGTCCTCAAGGCATAATTATACATTCATTCTTTACACATACACATTCATTCATCAAAATAGACTTTCAACATGTCATACACATTTCAAGTATCCATAGCTTTAAAATCTAAAACAACCCCCAGTAGTAAAAACAAAAGGAGATACCAACAGATCATAACAAAAAGAGGTTTTGACTTTGCTTTGCTTCGCTCGAGCCCAAGCTTGCTCGTCCTTAGAAGCTCTTCAAAAAGGCTGACATGGGGTTGACTCTAAGGCTCGCTCTCTAACCTTGATGTTCAATTTGCTCACCTACATACATATATAAACAGTAAGCTAGGGCCTAATGAGTAAGAACACAATAAAGGAGTTAAATGAATGAAGTTCGATATCATTTCAAATACAATTCTCATTTCATTTCAATTCACAATGATCTATGTTTTCTTAATATCAAAATCAATACAATAACAATTTACGTAGTATATCCATAGAGAAACAATATTTCAATATCAATGGACCACAAGGGTCAATAACAATGGACCAAAATGGGTCAATAACACTGGACCATTAAGGTCTGACATCAGAGATATCTATGTTTCAGTTAATCCAATGGCCATGGTATTGTTACCCCGAGGCAAGGGTCTATAATCAATGGCCGTGGTATTGTTTCCCCTAGGCAAGGGCTTCTCTAAAGGATGCCATGAATACAATTTCAAAGAGAACTTCATTCATTACAAAAAAATCGCATTTAAATCAACCATTCACAAAGCAATATTGAAAATAGATATAATTGGAACATATCTTTATGGAGTTACTACTCATAGTGGGTTGGATTGATCCTATGCCTCGAACGCCCATCTATACAAAGAAAATAACAATACACAATCGAAGCACCATCTTGGTAAACCTTTTCATCTTAATTCAATTCTCTTTTATGTGTTCTTAACTTATTCCAGGGTTAGGTGTGTCCAATTGATGTCTTGAAGTACCTAAAATGATATGAGGATTTAAGTATGCACTTTAAAGAGTTAGTCAAAAATTACTAAAAAAAGGGGGTCTTTGCTCGAGCTGTCTACAAAGCTCTGCAAAAGTACTGGTTGCTTGATTTTCTTGCTCGACAATCGCTCGACAATTGCTTGAGCCAAGTACTCAGTAAAAAGGAGTTCGCTCCAGCGCACAATTGTTTGCTGGTGACACCATGCAATTGTCTGCAAAACTTTTGGCAGTTGAAATGTATGCTCAAGCCACAGTTCCATTGCTCGAGCAAACTGCTCGAATTCTGGAATTTCCAGAATTGTGTTTAAAGTTCAAACTAGCAATTCAAAGGCCCGAACCTTGCATGATTGGTAAAAAAAACATGGAAAAAGATTATGTAACATGAAAACACTCTCAATTTGAAACCAGTTACTGAAAATCATGGTAAATTCTCAAACCAAATCCAGAACTTCATGTTATAAACCATGCATGTCTTGAATTTGATTCTTTTCTTTTCAAAACTCAACATTTTGGTATAAAAGATATGAAACCATGTGGAATTCTTTAAGGTTACGTGTTTACAACTCATGCATGTAATGACTTTGATGAAATTGAACCTCAAAGTTAAGAATTTATGCATGCATGTATATGATCATGCTCAATTCTTCCATAACTAAGATGATTCTAGCATATTCTTTCTAAATTCATGCAAATGGTCTCAATGCTTGGTGAATTCATCTCCTATATGGATTATTAACCAGAGTTGAGTATTCAATCATTGTCTTGCTTGATTCTTCAAGTCCTCTGCAACTTCTCTACAAATCTTCATTCTCTCTCTCTCTCTCTCTCTCTCTCTCTCTCTATTGTTGAGTTCTCCCTTTCTTTCTCTCTAAAATCTCAGCTCATTTGGTGTAGAAGATGAATTCATAAGCTTGTTTAAGGCCTTATATATGAGTGGATTAGGTTAGACTAATCAAAATTGATTAAGGTCAAGTAATTATACTCAACTCTAATTAATTCTAATAAATTCTAATTAATTTATTCTAATTATTTTGATCTGAATCAATTTTCAATTAAAGTTGTCATAAAATTCTAAATATTCTAATTAGCCTATTGGACTGGTCAATTTTGGTTCTTGCAGCCGTTAAGGCTCTCAATTCTATCTCTAAGTCAATAATTCTAACAGGTCATAAACAAACAGATATTCAAACTTAAGCATATAATTAAGCAATTAAACTCACACAAATAAATATATAAAAATAATGTACGCATTGGGGATGTCACACCCAGCCTTAGAAAGTTCGATGATTACCCAAGTTTTTTGAAGTCATTCTTGGAGCGCCTCTCCAAAGAGGCTTCTTTCTTTGTTCGTTTGTTTGTTTGTTTGTTTGTTTTTTTTTTTTTTTTTTTTTTTTTTTTTTTTTTTTAAACTGATCATGTTTGACCATCTTTTTCTCTTAAAGAAATTTAAGTTGTAAGCTCATGAACGATACTTTTAGTATAAGTCTTTGTACTTACGATATGGAATGAATGTATCAGTATCGTATGTTATCTAAAGGTGAGTTAAATCGCATTTAAATCAACCATTCACAAAGCAATATTGAAAATAGATATAATTGGAACATATCTTTATGGAGTTACTACTCATAGTGGGTTGGATGGATCCTATGCCTCGGACGCCCATCTATACAAAGAAAATAACAATGCACAATCGAAGCACCATCTTGGTAAACCTTTTCATCTTAATTCAATTCTCTTTTATGTGTTCTTAACTTATTCCAGGGTTAGGTGTGTCCAATTGATGTCTTGAAGTACCTAAAATGATATGAGGATTTAAGTATGCACTTTAAAGAGTTAGTCAAAAATTACTAAAAAAAGGGGGTCTTTGCTCGAGCTGTCTACAAAGCTCTGCAAAAGTACTGGTTGCTTGATTTTCTTGCTCGACAATCGCTCGACAATTGCTTGAGCCAAGTACTGAGTAAAAGGGAGTTCACTCCAACGCACAATTGCTTGCTGATGCCACCTTGCAATTGTCTGCAAAACTTTTGGCAGGTTGAAATGTACGCTCAAGCCACAGTTCCATTGCTCGAGCAAACTGCTCGAATTCTGGAATTTCCAGAATTGTGTTTAAAGTTCAAACTAGCAATTCAAAGGCCCGAACCTTGCATGATTGGTAAAAAAAACATGGAAAAAGATTATGTAACATGAAAACACTCTCAATTTGAAACCAATTACTCAAAATCATGGTAAATTCTCAAACCAAATCCAGAACTTCATGTTATAAACCATGCATGTCTTGAATTTGATTCTTTTCTTTTCAAAACTCAACATTTTGGTATAAAAGATATGAAACCATGTAGAATTCTTTAAGGTTACGTGTTTACAACTCATGCATGTGATGACTTTGATGAAGTTGAACCTCAAAGTTAAGAATTTATGCATGCATGTATATGATCATGCTCAATTCTTCCATAACTAAGATGATTCTAGCATATTCTTTCTAAATTCATGTAAATGGTCTCAATGCTTGGTGAATTCATCTCCTATATGGATTATTAACCAGAGTTGAGTATTCAATCATTGTCTTGCTTGATTCTTCAAGTCCTCTACAACTTTTCTACAAATATTTACGCACTCTCTCTCTCTCTATCTCTCTCTCTCTATATATATATATATATATATATTGTTGAGTTCTCCCATTCTTTCTCTCTAAAATCTTAGCTCATTTGGTGTAGAAAACGAATTCATAAGCTTGTTTAAGGCCTTATATTTGAGTGAATTAGGTTAGACTAATCAAAATTGATTAAGGTTAAATAATTATACTCAACTCTAATTAATTATAATAAATTCTAATTAATTTATTCTAATTATTTGATCCGAATCAATTTTCAATTAAAGTTGTCATAAAATTCTAAATATTCTAATTAGCCTGTTGGACTAGTCAATTTTGGTTCTTGCAGCCGTTAAGGCTGTCAATTCTATCTCTAAGTCAATAATTCTAACAGGTCATAAACAAACAGATATTCAAACTTAAGCATATAATTAAGCAATTAAACTCACACAAATAAATATATAAAAATAATGTACGCATTGGGGTTGTCACACCCAGCCTTAGAAAGTTCGATGATTACCCAAGTTTTTTGAAGTCATTCTTGGAGCGCCTCTCCAAAGAGGCTTCTTTGTTTGTTTGTTTTTTGTTTTTTTTTAAACTGATCATGTTTGACCATCTTTTTTCTCTTAAAGAAGTTTAAGTTGTAAGCTCATGAACGATACTTTTATGTATAAGTCTT
Source organism: Camellia sinensis (assembly GCF_004153795.1). Taxonomy (NCBI): domain Eukaryota; kingdom Viridiplantae; phylum Streptophyta; class Magnoliopsida; order Ericales; family Theaceae; genus Camellia; species Camellia sinensis. The sequence goes on from NW_021026509.1 coordinate 989,701, forward strand.
TGTACTTATGATAGGGAATGAATGTATCAGCATCGTATGTTATCTGAAGGTGAGTTATTGACGTATAAGATATTTTGGTTTATACCATGTATGCACAGGTCATTGGATAATTTTATTATTTTGCTTCTGCTTTTGGCCCTATGTATCTAATTATGATTTGAATTCTGTCTGAGGCTATAGGTAATCTCATGATTACTAGCCAGTTATGATCCAAACCTCTAAGGGCGGGTTCGGGTCGTGACAGAGTGGTATCAGAGCACGAGTTAATAACTCACATACTTGTCCAAATAAGGTGTCTAGAAGAGACTAAGAATGCATTCATTTGAAAAGTATGTGCTTGTGTGCACTAAGATTATGTGAATATGCGAAATATGAATTGTTATGCCTATATGTTCAAATTTCCATGTTCATTATAATACAAGTTCATATAGATCATAGTGAGAATAAGGGCTGATGAGATAGAAGAGTCGTCTACTGCTTGATTGGATAGACTAGAAAAAATGATTCAGCATATGGCTGAGTCACTAAGGCAACAATAACAACAACCTCTCACATCTCCACCAATGCCTGTACCACCTCAAGTATAAGAACATAAAGCGGGTGACTACACAATTGCTTTGACCAAAGAGTTCAAAAAGATGAAACCGCCATTGTTCTGGGAAGGAGTTGACCCTCTGAAAGTCGAGGCTTGGGTTCTTGGCGTTGAAAAGCTATTCGAGGTATTTCTGTGCATTGACACGTAGAAAGTTCACTTAGTAGCCTTTACTTTGGAAGGCGAAACCGAAGATGGTGGATGTTAGTCAGGGACGAAAATATGGGAATCAATTGGGTACGATATCTTGAGATCTTCTACAAGAAATACTTCCCTCAATGCATCCGAGACCGAAAAGTATCCAAGTTTCAAAGGCTGAAGCAAAGCAACCAAACAGCAGCCAAGTAAGAGGCACAGTTTACCGAGTTCGCTAGATTTGCACCACACATGGTCGACACAGATTATAATAAAGTGAGAAAATTTGAAGGTGGATTTCATGGTGCAATTCAAGAAAAGGTGAATGTTCTAAAATTGTCAAAGAATGTGGATGTTCCAGACAGAGCTCTAATGTCTGAATCCAATATGAATTCACATAACCGACCATTTGAATAGAAAGGAAAGAGACATGGCTCATATTCGAATAAGGGATTAGCATCTTCAAAGAAGCAAAATCTGGCGACATCAAGTGATTCCAACTCTACGAGAGATTTTGCACCGACATGTAATGAATATGGTAATAGACACAGGGGATTTTGCTACCGTACTTCATAGTCAGAGATTGTCCTCAAAATGAATAAAGAAATGGAAAACCATATGCTAGTTTAATTGGATCCATTCCAAAGCCAAGAATTACTGCAAGACCTACTACTACAAGGGATACACTCTAGCAAGAGAGAGTTTTTGCACTCGTCCCAGGAGATACTCAGAATACCAAGGCTGTTGTCTCAAGTACTCTTTCTATTTGCAATCAAGATGCTTATATGCTAATTGACCCAGGTTCGACATATTCTTTTGCATCTACTATATTTGCGCATAGATTGAACTGGCCTATGGAATCACTCTGCCTTATGTGTTATGTGTATCTATTCCATCTGGTGAATCTATTTTGTGTACTTCTGTGTATTGTGCCTGTGAAATTATTATTGGGAATGCTACATTATATGTGGATTTATTGCCTCTTGACATGAGACATTTTGATGTAATTTTGAGAATGGACTAATTGTCTAAATATTGTGCTACCATTGATTGTGTGAAAAAACAAGTTTTGTTTAGACCTCTGTGTAGACACCCCATTTTTGACCGTCTTCAAGACTTGGACGTCACCGTTTGAACGCTCGATGATCATCCATGTTTGTGTTCGTTTTGAGTTCCCAGAGGCCTCGGCCGCGCGCCTTGTCTCAGGATCTCTTAGCTTGCCTGTTCTGTGCTTGGTTTTGCACCAAGGACTTGTGTTTTGTACTTCTGAGGGTGGGAAGAGGCTTGTTAGCCATCCTTGAAACCCACCGGCCGTGGCATGATGCCACTGGCCTTTTTTTTTTCTACCGACCAAATGTTTGGTCAGTCGGTATTTTCTTAGGTGCATCGGCCTTTTTATGTGGTCGGCCGACCATTTATTTGGCTAGTTGTCTCTTTTTTTAGCCGGTACCTCCTTTTTGCCTTTTTCAGGCATTGTGCAGGCCAATTGTGCCAGCTGGAATGCACGGACTTGTCCTTCATACACGTGTATAAAGGAGTTGCACCCTTTGCACCTTTTTTGCTCAAGCTTCTTGGAAAAGCTTGCACCCTTTGCTCAAGCTTCTTGGGGAAGCTTGACCCTTTGCCTTAGCTTCCTCAAGAAGCTTAGACCCTTTGCCTTAGCTTCTCTTAGAAGCTTGACCTCTTTGACCCTTTTGCCTTAGCTTCTTTAAGAAGCTTAGGCCTTTGTCTTCCTCTATATAAGGAGACCTCTTTTCTCCTTTGAAGAGGTTCAGCAAAATCAGAGTTATATCGCATATATACACCACTCTCTCTCTATATCTCCCTCTCTCTCTTCATTTGTGTGTGTTAGAGGGCCTAAAAGGGTGTTTTGTTCTTAGTTTTGCACTAAGACACCTAGTATTACACCATACTTCGGTTTTGGAGGTGTTGAGAGTTTGTTCTTGGAGTTTTGATTTGGTTTTGATCAGAAAAAGGGGGTTGGACTTGCTGTTCTTGAAGTGTTCTTCAAGGGTAAACACTATTGCTTTATATTCCCCAATTTGCACTAGCTTTAAACCTACTTTGCATGCTGTTTTGAGCTTTGTGTATAACTGATAAAAACTCTGATTTTTCATGCTTAAGATGTTTCATTGAGGTCTCTTTGGTGTTGGGGGTCGACCTCCCCCTCTTTAGCCTTGTTTGGCCCTTTTTTGTGCCTTCTTTGTTGAGCCTTTGAAACTTTCGTGTATTGGCGTTCTCACCACTGAAATCTAGAGGATTTTTAGTGGTGGAGAAGTGGTTTTGAGGTCTTGCATAGGGGAGGGACACCCCTCTCCCTTTGTGTCTCATTTGTTTGTGTTTTTGGCTCATAAGGGTAGCATGCATGCCTAGCTTTGTTTGGTCTTATTTCAAAGGTTATTTGGTGTTTTTTTAACATGTTTTACCTCTGTTCCATGGTGGTTTGTTGACCCCTTGCATGCATAATACACGTGCCTTGTATTCCTCCATTTTGCCTAGAATTGCATCTTGCCTTTAGACCTCCATGCTTGCATGTTCTAGCTTGACTTCATGAAGCTTTTGGTCATATTTCATCATGCTTAAGGTCTGTTGGGTGCTGATTTGATCATGTTTTCCATGTTTGGTATAGCCTCTTTGCATTTTGGCTTGTGAGCCTTGAGTGTGTGAGTCATTAGCATGCTTTAGTTGGGTTGTTTCAGTGATTTGGAATCATTTATCATGCCATTTTAGTCCATATTTTGTGCTTACATGCTTGCATTTGTTACCCTTTCAATGCCTTGAAGAGTTGTGGACTGATGCTCCATGTTTGGGCCTTGGTGTATGCTTCTTTGTTCAAATTATTTAGAGGTCATCTAAGTGGGTTTTGGGGGTTATTTTGGCATATTATAACTTTGTTTTTCATCACATAATCCATGCCATGTTTGGTTGGGGTGGGTGTAGAGCAATGCTCCCTTTCGTGGCTTTGAATGCCCTTTGTTTTGGGCCCATTTCTTGGCATGTTTTGATCATGTTCTATGCATGCTTTAGTATTGTTTTGGAGTGCCTTAGGACTGTTTTAAGCCATTTTGGTCCTTTAGGGTTTGGTTGACATAGCTATGGTTTGGACCCCTTTGTTGACTTCAAGTTTTGGTCATTATTGCATGCCTTACTTGCATAACATGGTTGATTTAGAATCATCCTCTATGCATTTTCAGAGTTTAACATGTTGGTCTAATGCCCATGTTTATCATCTTTTGAGTGTTCTTGAAAGTTACTTTTTGTGCCTTAGCTTTAGGCCCATTGGTGTGCATGTTTGCATGAGCATTTGTCCATCATTTGCATCATCTTTGGCCACTGTTTATGGCAAGGCTGAGGTCTGCCCTTTGCGGTTTAAGTCCACCATCACATGTTTTGACATGTTGCATTACTTTGGTTTCATGCTTGCATTGTATCATCTTTGCACGTTTGCATGTTGTTTAGCTAATTACATTCCATATCCTAGCTTGCATGATAGGTTGCATTGCATTGTATCTTGCATGTTTGGCACAATGCACTTGGCATGTTTGTTACCTTAGCCTCATGTTGCATACTTGAGTCACATTGCATACTTGCATTACATTTTGCTCAGTTTGGGGTGTCAAACCAAGCATGAGGAATGAGGAGTGTTCGTACTCAAAGTGACGTAACGTGCCTCAATCCTCGGTCGCCGATGTCCTTGATCTCAACATGATAGGGCGTGTAGCACTCATGTGTTTTGTTGCATTCATTCACATTGAAATGCATACTTGACTTCTTGGACCATCACGCATTGAAATGCGCGATTGGTGGTCCGAGGGTCGAGTACCAAACTCCCTTGAGTCCATATCATGATAGGGAGAGTGGCCATGCACACATTGCTTTGAAAATTCCATACCATGCACTGTCTGTCCTCTACTGCTGTCAAAATAGGATTCTGCAGGCATACACGGTCGGCCGACCATCTCTATTGTCGATCGACCAATGATGGATGGCCGAGAGCTGAATATTTGGTCGATGACCCTTCTACCATGGTCGGCGATGTTTCCCCTTGGTTGGTGATGCTCCACAGTGTTCAGAGAGTCTTCCTTGGGACTTGTGCAATTTTCAGAAGACCGGAGCAGGGTAAACAGAGGCAACAGTGGCATGGTACCGGGTTTCCAGGCGAGGCGAACCGAGCATGCATCATCCCATCATTCCAAGGCGGGGCTGCGGCCACTTTCCTGCCGTATTTAATTTGTTAATTAATTAGAAGCTTTGTAATATTTAATTAGCTAGAATAGCTGATTATTTATTCAGCTTTGTATTATTTATTCGGTCTCTCCGAGAGAGGGCATAATTGTGGAATAAGTGTGGGTGCGTGTGTACATGTCTTCCAACCCCCACTTCTTTCTCCCTTTTACTTACCTGCTTTTGATGGTTAGCACTAGGGCATATTTAATTTGGCATACCTTATGCTATGCATGTGTGCATTCATTCATCAGTATTGCATGCACCGGGCTCGGCGCATAATGCTAACTGCATAGTATTTCAAATCTAACTTGAATACATGTTACTTGTTGCATTTCACATGCCATCCTAGGATTAGTCGAGCCTATTCTAGTTGTATTTTGTATGCGATGCATTAGTCATTTAACATGGACTTGGATCATACATTTGATTGCTAACATGTTTTCTGTTTTGGCTTGGAGTACTCGATAAGCATTTATGTTTTACCATCCTTGCATGAGTGTAAGTGTTAACATGACAGCATGCTTACCATGTGGCTATATGCTTATGTGATATATCTGCCTGAATGCCTGTGGGTGAAGGTTGGATTGTTTGAGTTGGAACAACTCGTTGAAATCCATGTTTTAGCCTACTTGCGAGTAGCAAATTTCAAACCGATTTCCAAACAAACGGATATGCGATGCTTTGTTCCAAATTAGGCGATCTAGTCTATACTTTTGTGTTGTGCGCATCACATAGTAAGATTAGCCAATTAATCAGAATAAGAACGGATAATATTTTCCAAACTAGATATCATGGTTAGTAGAGGCCGATCTTTGATCGGGCGATAGGGGGGTGCTCATAGCTGACCTTCCCCCAATCGTACCCAAGTTCCCGAGCCGAGGCAACTTTGGTGATGACGGACACGTGGCCTTAGGCAAACGAGTCAGGGTTTCCTAAATTCCCCCAATAAAATATTTAGGTGGCGACTCTGTATCTGGCAAAGCAATCCATGTTTGGCACTTCTTTACAAAAAATCTGTTTTCAAAAATGATTTGCCGGATTTGGACTCTTTGGTTCAGATTTAGAACCGTGACAATTTGAGTCCTCAACTGTAGTGAGCCCAAAACGAACGAAACGGTATTCCCTCCTAGGGCGTTCGGGGGACGTCTAAAGTTTCTGGCGACTCTACTGGGGACTTTAGAGAGCTTGACTCGAACTCGTGATATCTTGTTTTGACTACACTTATGTGTTTCTTTACATTGCATTTGCATTGGTATGCCTAGGACACCGTGTTTGCCATCTGCTATTCCTGAGCGGTTAGCCTGAGGCTGCATGCCATAAGGTTGATCGGTTACGGGCTCTGCCATGAAGGGAACACAAACCCCAGTTTTACTGGGGCACCCTTTTTGACCATATAACCTAGTGCATATTCGGAATCCATAGTGACCATTCCAAACTAGGACAGGTTGCTTACCCGATGTTAGGTTGTTTGAAACCATTGCGTGCGTAGTGAAACCCTTGTTCCTGACAAAATAGGACAGGGAAACCCTACCCCAACATAGGGGTGTTTTGGCTCTCACTTATCTGCTATGTGCTTTAAAGTTGGCCTCTACAGGGAATGCATGTATCAGCTTACAAGTTTGGGTATCAAGCATGCGGGCACCAGTTCAGTATTTTGGGAATCAGTTATCTGCGGGTATCAGATTCAGTTTTTGGGGGTAGTGATTCGGGGATAAATAATCAGTGTTGGAGGAACAGTGTATTCAGCTTATCAACTGTGTGTTGTGTTTATTTAAGCCATTATGTTATCTGTTTGTCTGGTTGTTTATTTCCTTATTATTGCTTTAATTATCTTTTTGCTAGGTAGTTTAGCACGATTGCTTCCGACCCAATAGATATTCCCCAAGCACTCTGGACTAGAGGTCGCCGACTTAATCGATCTGAGGATCTGGTCGACGGACAACTAGTGTTTTATTCTCTACCCCCGGTTATCAGACGAAGGTCGAGAAGACGCGGTGTATCCGAGTAGAGATTACCAGAGCAGTGGTTAACCCTACCAGTGGACAGTCAGGCCGAGGCCTCAATTTTCACCACAGAAAGGGAACATATACTGGTATTCAAATGGATCAGCAGAACACGTCAGGGATAGAGGCAATGATGCGTCAACTCCAAGAAAGTATGAAACTCATGCAGCAAGATGCTGCCCGCCAGACAGAATTTGCCAAACAGCAGGCCCTGATCATGGCCCAGCAGGCAGAGCTAATCACCCGGCTACAGCAGCAAGCCAGAGCATCAGCCTCACATCAAGCTCCTCCCCCACCTGGGGTCCCAACACTCGAGGAGACGGCTAATGTCTAGGAAGATACGGACATTCCTACAGGGCCACCTCTGCCCCCGATCCTACCCCAGATCCTACCCCAATTATCTAAAACGTCAATCAACTTGCCAGATTCACCTTTTGAGTGCGAGGTGGACCCTACAGTGTTGAAGTTGAGCAAGCTTGAAAAGCTGTTTAAGAAATCTCAAGGAGTGAAGTCCATCCCGGACATCGAGGATGGGTATACCGACGCAGCCGTGACGCTGTCGGACCGATTCAAGATGCCACACATTAACCGTTTTGATGGATCTGGGGATCCCATGGTACATCTACAGTTGTTTTCAGTTATCTTAAGGCCGATAGGCCTTACCAGATTACAGAAGCTGTCTTTGTTCGGCCAGACCCTGTTGGGTGTGGCGGCCATCTGGTACGCAAAATTAGAAGATAACGTGAAGAGGAACTGGGATGAGATGGCCGAGGCATTCATTGCACAGTACTCATATAACACGTAAATCGAGATTACAACCCGTGATCTCGATACGACAAGGCAGGAGCCCAATGAGAGCTTTTCTGAGTTCGTAACCAGATGGAGGGCCAAGGCCTCAATGATAACCCTAAGGCCCACCGATAAAGATCAAATTCGGATGATTGTGCGCAATCTCCAGCCTAAGCTGATGTAGAAAATGATCGTGCTCCCCTTCCCTACCTTTTCAGATCTGCATGAGATGGGAGTACAGATTAAGGATGCCTTGAAGCAGGGCTTGATTGACAATGATAGGGAGCCACCTAGGAGGACCTTCAATCGAAACACCAATGTAGGCCCGAGTGGCGTTGCAACCACAAGAGCCTCAAAAGTGAGCATGGTCACCACCAACCCCCTCCGAGAACCATGGCAGCTACGCCATTCATCGGTGCGTCCGGAAGTAACACACAAACAACCAAATACCAACCCAAAAACCAAAGAACCTTCGCCCACTATATATGCCCTTGTCCAAAGCTCTGGGGGTTTTAATCAGAAAAGGGCACTTGAAGCCCCCAGAGCCGCGGCCATTACCGGAAAAACTTTTCCTTACCCACAACCCAGCCAAATTTTGCGCATTTCACCAGCAACACGGTCATGACACCGACCAATGCTTCCGATTACGTCATGAGATTCAAGATCTCATTGATAATGGGGTGATTGTGCCTCTAGAAAAGCCCAACGTCACAACCAACCCTCTTCCACCACACAACTAAGCTCCACCTCCCAAACGAATCAACTTTATCCAAACCCGAGTCACGTCATACGACCCCAGCATCTATATCACCCCGTCTCACCTACCCAAGCCGGAGGTGTTCCTTCCTAACTGCACTGACCTATCCGTGTTGGACATCTCCAGAACCCGACCCGAGCCAATGGTGGTGACTGTCGAAGACAGAACAGGGGAGATTTCAGAGGAGAGTGGGATTGTTGAGTCAGAATCTGAGTAATCTGGGAGTTTTGCTAAGGAGGTATACAGTCCGAGTGACTACATTTTGTTAGTAGGCCAGGTTGAGCTAAGTGTGGAATTGCCAGAAAGGGCAGAGCTTTGTATAGTATAGGTGGATGGATTTGATCCAGAGTTAGATGACTTGGCAGCTTTGGAATGGGACATCACTGACCTCCAGCTTTTCAGTGAGCAAGATCCAACGGACATGGCAGTCAACTGGTTGAATTTCGAGGAATCGGCAGAGGTTACCGGGTGGTTGGATGATCAACCGGATGTTATGGAAGAATTCCAACAAGAACGGGGCCCGGCAGGGGCAAGAATATCAATTGCGACAGGGAGGGTCAGAGATCAGAATGCATCGCCGGAGAGCGTCGGTGGTAAGAATTTGCTCGGGATTTGGGCATTATTTAACAAACAGCTGTACTGACGTAGTTGGAACAGGAAAGGTTTGAAGATTCTGAGAGAATCAGGAAAGCTGAAGCCCATGAGGGGACTGAAAGTGCTATGTACACAAGAACAGGGAGTGCTGCAAGCATGCGGACGGGAGGTACTGCGAGTACGAGAATAGTCATACCGAAGCTGGACAGGTGTCTGTCGGCTGCTGACGGAATGTAGTGGGAGGATGATGATTTATGTCTTGCCCACACGGATGAGGATTGGGGGAGCAATCAACCAGACGATACCTGGTACATCGGCGAAGTCGATCATATGACTAGGAGTGGACGGTATTTCAAGCCTCCTCACCTAGATCAGCTAGAGGCATCTGGGAAAGACAAGGAGGCGGAGAAACAGAAAGAGAAGCAACTCGAAGAAAAGGCTATACTGAAGCAGCTAAAAAAGATACAAGCAGACATCTCCATCTGGGGACTGCTTATGGCTTCACGTGTTCACAGACAGGCTGTTTTATCGGCTATGGACAAGGCCAAACTTGCAATAGACACCACGCCTGAACAGCTGGTGGGCTTAGTTTTTCCGGGAGGAGCTACCCCGATGTTGACTTTCTCCGACAAAGAACTGCCACCTGAGGGTGCGAGCCATAACAAGCCACTCTACGTCTCTGTAGAGTGTAGAAACAAATGGATACCTGTGGTGCTTGTGGACACAGGATTCGCCATCAATGTGTGCCCGGCAAAAACTGCATATGCAATTAGTTTAAAGACCGCGGACTTTGTGCCGACAGCCCAAGTGATTCAGGCATATGACAACACGAGCAGAGAAGTAATGAGGATGGTAAAAATTCAGACCAAGGTTGGGTCGGGACAGCATGAGATAGACTTCCACTTCTTAGAGGTTCCCGCAACTTTCAATATGCTTTTGGGGCAGCCGTGGCTACACCAGGTAAAGGCAGTTTTGTCCACCTTGCATCAGATGGTGAAATACCCCCATGGGAAAGGAGTAGCCATTATCCTTGGAAACGCATCGATCCATCCACCGCCAGAAGTATCCACGCCAGTTTTAGAAATTGAGCACGGTATGGAGGATGTGTTCATGTCGGGTTTTACCTTAGCTGAGGCTCGGGCTGTGCAGAACATCATGGCTGTTAATGAGGGGGTGTATGTCAGTGCGCAATCAGTATACCTCATGAACAAGCTCCAACACATCCCCGGGATGGAATTGGGAAAGATTGGCCGGAAGGGCGTCGCAGCATTGGCCGAAGTGCCACATAACCCACATACCTTTGGTTTGGGTTATCTGCCCACCAAAGACGATTGGGTGAGAAAAGGTAAGGAGATGGCTGGGAGAGCCAGAGTGAAGCAGGCGGAGAAGCCTTTTGAGCTAATGGACCGACCCATCCAGGGTACCCTAAACGGATGTTTCGTCTGGGAGGGGGAGGACTTTCCGTTTTGTGGCTTCCCAGAGTCGTGGATAAACAAAGAGAAGCGCCGTGTGCCAGGGTTTGAGATTTTCTTTGACCTGCAGTTATCTAGGGATAATGTTGCCGAGGAGCAGACAGACCCATCAGCTGAGTTTGAGCAATGTAAAAATATGGATTCCGAGAGTGCTGAAATTGAAATGGGGGTAGCGCTGGCTTGTCTACTTTCAGATCCTCCGATCGAACAGAAGTGCTTGGGGATAACTTCTCGATGTCCGTGATCGGGAATGAAACGGCTGCGAGCCTACCATCAAACATTTTGGATGCACCCATCGCACCCTCCCTCATTTGGTAGTATGAGGAGGGATTTTGTCAAGCAGCACCGGGTCAGGTAGTGAGCCGGAATCTGATTCCACCGAGTCTTGTGAGTCGGAATCAGGTTCCAGCTCGACTGACTCTGAGTCCGGTATTCTTGGGAGTGATGACCCGGATGCCACAGTCCTGTCCAGGTCGTCTTTTTCTTTCTCTTTTGAGTCTGTTGTAACAGAAGAATCGGACGGTTTGGATGTGCTTAATGAGAATGATGTAGATGTGGTTTCTGAGTACTTTTCTGTGCCCTTGATTTATTGCTTAAATCAGGACTTTCAAAATTTCGATAAAAACGACGAGGAAGAAATTCCTCCGATTTTGCAACGCTTAATTGAACAAGAGCATGAGAGATTTGTTAAACCCTTAGTGGATGAAATCACTACTGTGGATATTGGTACTGAGAAGAACCCGCGGTTGGTCCAGATCGGGTCCACGTTGTCTTCGGAGGAACGCAAGCGCTTAGTCGCTTTATTAAAAGATTTCAAAGATGTTTTCTCGTGGTCCTACGAAGACATGCCTGGAATCAATCCTAAGATTGTACAGTACCGGATCCCTCTTGACCCCGAGGCCCGACCCATCAAGCAAAAACTTAGGAGGATCCGCCCGGACTGGGCCTTCAAGATTAAGGAGGAGGTCACCAAACAAATCGACGCAGGGTTCCTGCTGGCATCTGAATACCCGACTTGGTTAGCCAACATAGTTCCAGTGCCGAAGAATGATGGCAGGATCCGGGTGTGCGTGGATTTCAGGGATTTGAACAAAGCTAGTCCAAAGGACGACTTTCCCTTGCCGAATATCGATGAGTTAGTGGACTTCACAATGGGGCATGCTTTGCTTTCATTCATGGATGGCTTCTCAGGCTACAATTAGATAGTGATGGCACCCGAGGACCAAGAGAAGACTGCTTTCACCACCCCGTGGGGGACATATTGCTACAGAGTGATGCCATTTTGGTTGAAGAACGCTGGAGCTACATATCAACGGGCCGCAACCATGATATTACATGACATGATCCACAAAGAGGTTGAGGTGTATGCGGATGACATGATTGTCAAGTCCAAAGAAAGAGAGGGCCACTACACCACCTTGCACAAGTTCTTCCAAAGGATCAGAGAATTCCAGTTGCGGCTGAATCCTCAGAAGTGTACGTTTGGTGTTACAGCAGGGAAAATGTTAGGGTTTCTGATTACACAGAGAGGTATCGAAGTCGACCCTTCCAAAATCAAGGCCATCTTAGAATTGCCACCACCTAAAACTGAAAGGGAGGTGCGAGGCTTTCTGGGTAAAGTGCAATTCATAACACGGTTTATCTCAAAATTAACCTTGACTTGTGAACCACTTTTTGGTCTCCTGAAGAAAGGAACGAAGTTCCAGTGGGACGGCCGATGCCAAGCTGCTTTTGAACAGATCAAGAAATACTTACAGAACCCACCCGTGTTGTCACCGCCGGAGTTGCGAAAACCGTTGATTTTGTATTTGTCAGTAACTGAGACTACAATGGGCTGCATGCTCGCGCAAGAGTCTGAGGAGAAGGTGGAGAGAGCCATCTATTACCTGAGCAAGAAGATGCTAGAGTATGAGACCCGCTGCACACCGTTGGAGAAGGCTTGCTTAGCCTTGGTATGGGCTACCAGGAAACTACGGCACTACCTGTTAGCTCACTCCGTAATGTTAGTTTCATGATTGGATCCCATCAAATGTCTTTTCGAGAAACCGGCACTTACGGGTAGGCTGGCTCGTTGGTTGCTTTTGCTTTCTGAATTCGATCTGAAATATGTGACGCGCAAGTCAGTTAAAGGAAGAGCAGTAGCAGAATTCTTAGCCGATCATCCGGTGGAAGGGGTGAAGAAGTTGAGTACTTATTTCCAGATGAGGCCATTTTGCATATTGACGATGAAACTTGGACGATGTACTTTGACGGAGCGTCAAACCAGTACGGGTATGTGATAAGAGTGTTGCTGATAGCACCTGACAATTCCCGTATCCCTCTAGCATTCAAACTCCGATTCAAAGTCTCAAACAACGAAGCAGAATATGAGGCGTGCATTGCCGATCTAGAAGCAGCCCTAGAACTAGGGGCAAAACGGTTAGACATCATCTGGGACTCGAACCTTGTTGTGTCTCAAGCAAAAGAAGACTGGAAAGTCAAAGAAGAAAAGATGATAATGTATCACCAGACCTTAGACTTGTTAATTCCTCAGTTTGAGAAGCTAAACTTCGCTCATCTGTTAAGAGAGAACAACAGGTTCGCAGATTCACTAGCAACTCTATCTTCCATGATAGACAACCCTTTTGGATTCCGGATGCGTCCAGTCATCATTGACCAGAAGTTTGCGCCAGCATATGAATCAATTGCTGCCACAGATGAGGTTCAGGATGACAACCCCTGGTATTACGACATTTGGAACTTCTTGGAGAAAGAGACGTATCCACCAGGGGCAAATGCCAAGGATAAAAGGGAAATCAGAAGAATAGTCGTTCAGTTCATCATCTAGAGAGGAAAATTGTATAAAAGAGGCCATCTAGGAATGCATAAGCTATGTGTTGATGGCGAAGAATCGAAGCGCCTGATGGAGGCCATCCATGAGGAGAATGCGGAGCGCATATGAACGAGGTAATGCTGGCCCAAAAGATCCTCAGACAAGGTTACTACTGGTCCACCATGGAGAAGGATTGTATCAGCTTTGTTCGGCGATGCCACAAATGTTAGATCCATGCAAACCACATGAACATCCCGCCGTCGAAGCTGTACAACATGACTTCGCCATGGCCATTTTCAGTTTGGGGAATTGATGTGATCGGAGCTGTTACTCCGAATGGGTCAAATGGGCATGAGTTCATCCTGGTCGCGATAGACTACTTTACAAAGTGGGTCGAGGCCCAATCTTATGCGGTGTTGAAGGCGTCGCACGTTGCAAAGTTTATCAGAAACAACATCATCTGTCATTATGGGGTCCCGGACGAGATTATTGCAGATAACGGTTACTACTTCAAGAAGGAAGTGATTGACTCGTTGGAAAAATACAATGTGGCTTTTCATAAGTCATCCACATATCGGCCGCAGACCAATGGAGCAGTTGAGGCCGCCAACAAGAATATCAAACACATACTGCAGAAGATGGTGAAAACCTACGGGATTGGCCAGATAAGTTGTCATTTGCTCTGTGGGGCTACCGGACTTCAATTACAACTTCTACTGGGGCGACACCGTATCTGTCGGTTTATGGGATGGAGGCCGTTCTACCTATTGAAATTGAGGTTCCGTCATTGAGAGTACTGGCTGAGTGTCAGATAGCCGAAGCAGATTGGCAGCAGAGCAGATTTGAGGAACTCATGCTCTTTGACGAGCGCAGACTGAAAGCACTGTACCATGTTCAAGGTTATCAACGCAGAATTGCCCGAGCTTTCAATAAGAAAGTTAAGTCCCGAAATTTGAAAGAAGGAGATTTGGTGCTCAAGGACAATCGAGCTCCCATCCACGACCCAAGGGGCAAGTTCAGACCCAATTGGACTGGTCCCTACATCACCAAATCTATATGGTCAGGTGGTGCTGTGGTTCTGATGGACCTAGATGGCCTAGAGTTTTCACAGACGATCAATATGGACAAGTTGAAGAAATATTACCCCTGAGAGGCTCGCTAGGCCGAAAACCCGAAAGGGCGACCTAGGCAAAAGTTAGAGCATAGAAAATTTGAAATTATAAAAACTGAGCTCGCAAGGTTGAAAACCGGCAAAGGGCGGCCTTGGCAAAAGTTAGAGTGCAAAAGGAGAGTGAAAATACTCGAGTGAACCCAGGCCTGAACTACGTAAGGCTTGATTCCCATCTTTGGGATACATAGGCAACTTCATCCTGAAGTTCAGCCATAAACTTTTCCCCGATCAACTTTGTCCATTTGATCATCTCGGCCATCTTTGTCTATTCAGCATTCAAGAGTTCGGTTATGATCTCCGGTACAGTGCTATTCAGACTAGGGGCAACTTTCTAGTTGCTGGGATCTGGGGTTGTGCATCTCAGTGACAGATCTCAGGTGTGTCCAGTTCTGATCTATATCGAAAATGGTTTTGACAAGTTTTAATAAAAGTTGACTTTGTTCAAATTAATATTTTTACAACTTAGACCATTTGTGGACCAAAGCAGAAAATTTTCAGTACCCACAACCTTCAATTTTATTGATTTCAATACAGAGTTCTCCTGCTCTTGCATACAAATTGAAGTTTCTGTTTTTTTATTACATTTATAAAGAAAACTTGAAAGTACTAATAAAGCAATAAATATGGGGCATATATAAGTTTGGTGTTCCTGCGCCCCCTCCCAGAGCTGGTCGAAGCCTCTGATGCCAAGCTGGGCCCAATCTGTGCCTCTTCATCGAGCCAATCTATGCACTCATCAGACAAAGTGCAACTGAAAGTAAGAGCGGGGGCCAAGAGTTCTCTAGTCCTCCACGCTATGGCATACTGAGCAAGCTGCGCACCTCAGACTGGGAATGCAGCTGGGTACTCTATTCCCTCTAGCGGGCAAATCTGATCATGGCCGAACTGGCGCTGGAACTGAAAAGAAAAGTAGAACACGCAGTGCGCCAAGCCAATCAACTGCATCCTAGTCTGCCGGGATATGCTGTAACTCATTGCCGGTAGGTTGAGCCAAGGGCACCGCCAAGCAATGCGGTCCGCAGACAAGCTATATATCCAATCAAACCACCATCCCTCATCAAGGGCATCAACTAGGCGTTGCCAGAAGAAGTAGCCGCGAGCTGAGTCTGCTGGGCAAGAGTCCACAACCTACAACTTATCCATCAACCACACCTGGGAAGGGATGAAAAATGAGAGAATAAAGAATAGAGAGATGTACGATAAGAGAAAAGTGAGAAAAGGGTTTTGTGAGAAAAGTTGCGCCTGAGGGCCGAGTGATGTGAGCAATACATATGTGAGATTGGATGGGAAACATTACCTGCAGCAGTAGTGGACTCCCCGCAAATCTGGTCGTTTCTCGACGATGGAAAGCGTCCAAGCCCATCAATGTTTCAGCCAATATCATGGCAATGCAGCTCTTGCCCTCCTTCAAACCTTGGGCAACCTCGATCAACCGGACACTAGATCCTCCGGAGCCTAAGACAAACAAGAAATGAGATAGCATGCACAAACAAAGCGCATATCGTCGAAAGCCTTGCCAATGATGGTCACCGCAGTCACCGGCATCAGAAAACCGGCAAATCAAACTCGGAACATCCAGCATTTCGTCACAAATCAAGGGGCAAGCATCGTGCATTGCGAGCCCACACATTCGCCCTAAGGCTTGGGCGTGGCCAAAGCGAAGCTGAGACAAGACTTCTTCATTGCGCTCAGATTCCATCAAAGCTTGGAAATCTTCGAAGGTAGGACACACCTCTTGCCTGCCAAAGCTAAAGACATGTGTTACCGGATTCCAAAACCATACTACGGCATGGAGAAATGGAAAATGCAGCGGAGTACGACTCAGAGTGAATAGTGCATTTATATTGAAGCCCCAGAAATTCAGCCTTTCCAAGCCATCCAAGTTGGCAATCCAAGCTGTGAGATTCTGGGCAAGAAACTCTTCCATTTGGAGCAAATCAGTGTTGGATTGAGAAAAACTACAAAGCTGAGGCTTTTTGTAGGGGATAAGATGTGAGTGGAGGACAAGTGTCAGCATTCTGGTGGTTCTTGCCATTCATGGTCGGCCGGCCAAAGGTAGTGCCGACCGACCACAATTTTTGGTCGATTTGTCAAAGCTGTTGGCCGATGGCCATTTCTTGAGGCCGATGGCTTTCCCCTGTGACTGGTGGTCTTCTTCTTGTTCCCTGAGCTGTTTGTGTGTTGAACATGCTGGGAATTTGGGACTGGCACCACTTCCAATGCCCTCCGATGTTTGATTTTTACGGAGTCGCGCCCACTTGCTTATCGAGTTATATGTCACATTTCTTTAAGTTTTTGCTTTGTGTATCGAGTTGTACTCGCACTTGGTTAGCTTATCGAGTTTTTGTTTTGCTTATCGAGTTGTACTCGCGCTTGGTTAGCTTATCGAGTTTCTTTGTTTTTCTTATCGAGTTGTTAGTCGGTTCACTACCTGATTATTACGGGGCAAACGCTTGATTTTCAAACAAAGTTCAATTTCATTCACATTGTTATGTGATACCACGCGATGCGATGCATAGAAAGTACAAGTGTAACACCTTTTTGGACAAAATAGCTACTTCATTTCCATTATGTCTTTTGCAAAAATATACAGTTTTGAAGACCTGCCTGAGGCAATGCAATGTGCTTAAACTACCAGTAAAAAAGGAAAAGTAAAGCAAAAGGATAGCAGGGCAACAGAGTATCAGGATTGATACCGGTAACCTCCCCTTGCGAAAGATGCACATCCCGCGCCCTAGGTCGGGTCAATTATGTGGTTTGGCACCTTCATTACTCAAGACAGTGCAAGGAAGTGCACCTTTTTTGGAGCATTAGTAAACCTTCGAGTTGACCTTAAGCCGTGTTTTCTATGAGCGATGCTCGGTGCGTGCGAGGATCATCCCTTCCCGTATCCTTTTTCTATCTTGCGAATTCCACAAATCGCTTCAATTATGTTGTATTTCATTGCTTTGTTCTGACTGTAATTATCGCGCACGTTACGCGTCCTTTTATACACATTGTATGCGTTGTCGCGTTATGCTTTACTTACATGTGTTCAAGTTCCCTTTTATACACATTGCATGCGTTGTCGCGTTATGCTTTACTTGCATGTGTTCAAGTTCCCTTTCATACACATTGCATGCGTTGTCGCGTTATGCTTTACTTACATGTGTTCAAGTCCCTTTTATACACATTGCATGCGTTGTCGCGTTATGCTTTACTTACATGTGTTCAAGTTCCTTTTCATACACATTGCATGCATTGTCGCGTTATGCTTTACTTACATGTGTTCAAGTCCCTTTTATACACATTGCATGCATTGTCGCGCTATGCTTTACTTACATGTGTTCAAGTCCCTTTTATACACATTGCATGCGTTGTCGCGTTATGCTTTACTTACATATGTTCAAGCTCCCTTTTATATACATTGCATGCGTTGTTGCGTTATGCTTTACTTACATGTGTTCAAGTTCCTTTTATACACATTGCATGTGTTGCCACGTTGTGCTTTACTTACATGTGTTCAAGTTCGCTTTTATACACATTGCATGCGTTGTTGTGTATTGCCTTACTTATATGTGTTCAAGTTTCTTCTATACACATTGTGCACGTTGTCACGTGTTCTTTACTTACATATGTTTGTGCCTTCATAGTATTGTTATGCTTGCCCCGAGTCGCATTGTTATGCTTCCCACTCAGTTTGTGTTGTCACGCACTTTCAATTGCATTGTTATGCATACTGCTAACAATATTGTACCTATTAAGTTTTATTTCTCTTACAGGCACGATATTGTATGTACGGTTCATTTGAAGCTAGAGCGACCAGACGAACCGCACTGGTATTGTATTCTCCGCGTGAAACGTAGCGAGAATTGCATAATTCTCTTACATCCTTTCTGCATTATAATGTAGTTGGATTTATGTCAGATTGCTTAAATAGTCACATTTATTGTATGTATATGCTTCGTTACAGCTTTCTTTGCATGATCATAAGTTATGCTCGGCTTTGTGCATTGTCTTGCATTTTGCCCTTGCCTCCGGGCGAATATCTTTATCTGTAGCTTGTATGCTTTGTCTAAATCTTCGACCTTGTCAAAAATGGGTCATCTCTGGGCTTTGACATTTACTCCTGTCATTGTTATGGCTTTCAAGTTCTGTCAAAGAGGGGCAACTGTAGACACCCCATTTTTGACCGTCCTCAAGACTTGGACGTCACCGTTTGAACGCTCGGTGATCATCCATGTTCGTGTTCGTTATGAGTTCCCGGAGGCCTCGACTGCGCGCCTTGTCTCAGGATCTCTTAACTTGCCTGTTCTGTGCTTGGTTTTGCACCAAGGACTTGTGTTTTGCACCAAGGACTTGTGTTTTGTACTTCTGAGGGTGGGAAGAGGCTTGTTAGACATCCTTGAAACCCACCAGCCGTGGCATGATGCCACCGGCCTTTCTTTTTTTTCTACCGACCAAATGTTTGGTCGGTCGGTATTTTCTTAGGTGCATCAGCCTTTTTATGTGGTCGGCCGACCATTTATTTGGCCGGTTGTCTCTTTTTTTGGCCGGTACCTCCTTCTTGCCTTTTTCAAGCATTGTGCATGCCAACAGTGCCAGCTGGAATGCACGGACTTGTCCTCCATATGGAGGAGTTGCACCCTTTGCACCTTTTTTGCTCAAGCTTCTTGGAGAAGCTTACACCCTCTGCTCAAGCTTCTTGGGGAAGCTTGACCCTTTGCCCTAGCTTCCTCAAGAAGCTTAGACCCTTTGCCTTAGCTTCTCTTAGAAGCTTGACCTCTTTGACCCTTTTGCCTTAGCTTCTTTAAGAAGCTTAGGCCTTTGTCTTCCTCTATATAAGGAGACCTCTCATCTCTTTTGAAGAGGTTCAACAAAATCTGAGTTATATGGCATATATACACCACTCTCTCTCTCTATATCTCCCTCTCTCTCTTCATTTGTGTGTGTTAAAGTGCCTAAAAGGGTGTTTTGTTCTTAATTTTGCACTAAGACACCTAGTATTGCACCATACTTCAGTTTTGGAGGTGTTGAGAGTTTGTTCTTGGAGTTTTGAGTTGGTTTTGATCAGAAAAAATGGGCTGGACTTGCTGTTCTTGAAGTGTTCTTCAAGGGTAAACACTATTGCTTTATATTCCCCAATCTTGCACTAGCTTTTAACCTACTTTGCATGCTGTGTATAACTGATAAAAACTCTAATTTTTCATGCTTAAGATGTTTCATTAAGGTCTCTTTGGTGTTGGGGTTCGACCTCCCCCTCTTTGGCCTTGTTTGGCCCTTTTTTCTACGTTCTTTGTTGAGCCTTTGAAACTTTCGTGCATTGGCCTTCTCACCACTGAAATCCAAAGGATTTTCAGTGGTGAAGAAGTGGTTTTGAGGTCTTGCATAGGGGAGGGACACCCCTCTCCCTTTGTGTCTCATTTGTTTGTGTTTTTGGCTCATAAGGGTAGCATGCATGCCTAGCTTTGTTTGGTCTTATTTCAGAGGTTATTTGGTATTTTTTTAACATGTTTTACCTCTGTTCCATGGTGGTTTGTTGACCCCTTGCATGCATAATACACTTGCCTTGTATTCCTCCATTTTGCCTACAAATGCATCTTGCCTTTAGACCTCCATGCTTGCATGTTCTAGCTTGACTTTATGAAGCTTTTGGTCATATTTGATCATGCTTAAGGTCTGTTGGGTGCTGATTTGATCATGTTCTCCATGTTTGGTATAGCCTCTTTGCATTTTGGCTTGTGAGCCTTAAGTGTGTGAATCATTAGCATGCTTTAGTTGGGTTGTTTCAGTGATTTGGAATCATTTATCATGCCATTTTAGTCATATTTTGTGCTTACATGCTTCCATTTGTTACCCTTTCAATGCCTTGAAGAGTTGTGGACTTATGCTCCATGTTTAGGCCTTGGTGTATGCTTCTTTGTTCAAATCATTTAAAGGTCATCTAAGTGGGTTTTGGGGGTTATTTTGGCATATTATAACTCTGTTTTTCATCACATAATCCATGCCATGTATGGTTGGGGTGGGTTTAGAGCAATGCTCCCTTTCGTGGCTTTGAATGCCCTTTGTTTTGGGCCCATTTCTTGGCATGTTTTGATCATGTTCTGTGCATGCTTTAGTATTGTTTTGGAGTGCCTTAGGACTGTTTTAAGCCATTTTGGTCCTTTGGGGTTTGGTTGACATAGCTATGGTTTGGACCCCTTTGTTGACTTCAAGTTTTGGTCATTATTGGATGCCTTACTTGCATAACATGGTTGATTTGGCATCATCCTCTATGCATTTTCAGAGTTTAACATGTTGGGCTAATGCCCATGTTTATCATCTTTTGAGTATTCTTGAAAGTTACCTTTTGTGCCTTAGCTTTAGGCCCATTGGTGTGCATGTTTGCATGAGCATTTGTCCATCATTTGCATCATCTTTGGCCACTGTTTATGGCAAGGCCGAGGTCTGCCCTTTGCGGTTTAAGTCCACCATCACATGTTTTGACATGTTGCATTACTTTGGTTTCACGCTTGCATTGTATCATCTTTGCATGTTTGCATGTTGTTTAGCTAGTTGCATTCCATATCCAAGCTTACATGATAGGTTGCATTGCATTGTATCTTGCATGTTTGGCACATTGCACTTGGCATGTTTGTTACCTTAACCTCATGTTGCATACTTGAGTCACATTGCATACTTGCAATACATTTTGCCCGGTTTGGGGTGTCAAACCAGGCATGAGGAATGAGGGGCATTCGTACTCAAAGTGACGTAACGCGCCTCAATCCTCGATCGTCGATGTCCTTGATCTCAACATGATAGGGCGTGTAGCACTCATGTGTTTTGTTACATTCATTCACATTGAAATGCATACTTGACTTCTTGGACCATCACGCATTAAAATGCGCGATTGGTGGTCCGAGGGTCGAGTACCAAACTCCCTTGAGTCCATATCATGACAGGGAGAGTGGCCATGCACACATTGCTTTGAAAATTCCATACCATGAATTGTCTATCCTCTGCTGCTGTCAACACAGGATTCTGCAGGCATACATGGTCGGCCGACCATCTCTATTGCCGATCGACCAATTATAGATGGCCGAGAGCTGAATATTTGGTCGATGACCCTTCTACCATGGTCGGTGATGCTCCACAGTGTTCAGAGAGTGTTCCTTGGGACTTGTGCAATTTTCAGAAGAGTAGAGCAGGGTAAACAGAGGCGATAGTGGCAAGGTACTGGGTTTCCAGGAGAGGCGAACCGAGCATGCATCATCCCATCATTCCGAGGCGGGGCTGCGGCCACTTTCCTTCCGTATTTAATTTGTTAATTAATTAGAAGCTTTGTAATATTTAATTACCTAGAATAGTTGATTATTTATTCGGGTTTGTATTATTTATTCAGTCTCTCCGAGAGAGAGCATAATTGTGTAATAAGTGTGGGTGCGTGTGTGCATGTCTTCCAACCCCCACTTATTTCTCCCTTTTACTTACCTGCTTTTGATGGTTAGTACTAGGGCATATTTAATTTAGCATACCTTATGCTATGCATGTGTGCATTCATTCATCAGTACTGAATGCACCGGGCTCGGCGCATCATGCTAACTGCATAGTATTTCAAATCTAACTTGAATACATGTTACTTGTTGCATTTCACATGCCATCCTAGGATTAGCCGAGTCTATTCTAGTTGCATTTTGTATGCGATGCATTAGTCATTTAACATGGACTTGGATCATACATTTGATTGCTAACATGTTTTCTGTTTTGGCTTGGAGTACTCGGTAAGCATTTATGTTTTACCATCCTTGCATGAGTGTAAGTGTTAACATGACAGCATGCTTACCATGTGGCTATATGCTTATGTGATATATCTACCTGAATGCCTGTGGGTGAAGGTTGGATTGTTTGAGTTGGAACAGCTCGTCGAAATCCATGTTTTAGCCTACTTGTGAGTAGCAAATTTCAAACCGATTTCCAAACAAATGGATATGCGATGCTTTGTTCCAAATTAGGTGATCTAGTCTATACTTTTGTGTTGTGCGCATCACATAGTAAGATTAGCTAATTAATCAAAATAAGAACGCATAATGTTTTCCAAACTAGATATCATGGTTAGTAGAGGCCGATCTTTGATCGGGCGAGAGGGGGGTGCTCATAGCTGACCTTCCCCCAATCGTACCTAAGTTTTCGAGCCAAGGCAACTTTGGTGATGACGGACGGGTGGCCTTAGGCAAACGAGTCAGGGTTTCCTAAATTCTCCTAATAAAATATTTAGGTGGCGACTCTGTATCTGGAAAAGCAGCCCATGTTTGGCACTTATTTACAAAAAAATCTGTTTTCAAAAACGATTTGCCGGATTTGGACTCTTTGCTTCAGATTTAGAACCGTGACAATTTGAGTCCTGAACTGTAGTGAGCCCAAAACGAATGAAACGGGATTCTCTCCCTGGGCGTTCGGGGGACGTCTACACTCCGGGACAAAATGAATTTTTGTTTGAGGGTAATGGTGTAGTACCTCCACCCTATTTAATTTCAGCAATGAAAGCATGTAGACTACTTAAGAAGGGATGTTGGGATTATCTATGTAATGGATACTATGTTAGGTAATATTCCAGTAGTTAGAGAATTCCCAAATGTGTTTCCAAAAGAATTGCCAAGGGAATTCGTTGATCGAGAAATTGAATTCACTATCGAAGTTATGTCAGGTACTCAACCCATTTCAAAGATTTCGTATAGAATGTCAACTGTTGAAATGAAAGAGTTGAAAGTTTAGTTGCAAGATTTGCTTGATAAAGCGGTTTATCAGACCTAGTACTTTGCCGTGGGGTGCATCGGTTCTATTTGTGAAGAAGAAATATGGAACACCACACTTGTGTATTGATTATCGGGAATTGAATAAGGTAACAATTAAGAACAAGTGCCCTTTGCCTCGTGTTAATGACTTGTTTGATTAGTTATTGGGTTCACATGTGTTTTCAAAGATTGATTTGAGATCCAGATACCATCAACTGAAAGTGAAAGCTGAAGAAATTGAGAAAACTACATTTTGAACATGGTACGGACACTATGAATTCTTAGTTATGTCCTTTGGAGTAACAAATGCGTCCACAGTTTTTACAAATCTTATGAACCAAATTTTCAAATCCTACCTTGATGAATTTGTAGTAGTGTTTATTAAAGATATCTTGATTTACTCGAAAGTATTGCAGAACATGAACAACATTTGAGAATTACTCTTCAAACACTTTGGGAGAAGAAATTGTATGCAAAATTGAAACAATGTGAATTCTGATTTGATGAAGTTGTGTTTCTAGGCCATGTAATTAACATGGATGGAATTTATGTGGACTAGCAAAAGATTGAGGCAATTGTGAATTGGCCTATACCAACAAAGGTGACAAAAGTCCAAAGCTTTATGGGTTTAGCTGGGTATTACAAAAGGTTTGTGAAAGACTTCTCAAAGATAGATATACCACTCACCCAACTTACTCGAAAAGGAGAATAGTTTTAATGGACCGAAGAAAAGGAGTCCACTTTTCAAGAACTGAAAACGAGGCTAACTACAGCACCGGTTTTGACATTACCGTTAGTTAAGGAGGGCTTTGTTATTTATAGTGATGCTTCGTATAAAGATTTGGGTTGTGTTTTAATGCGGAACGGTAAAGTGATAGCTTATGCACTTTGGCAATTGAAGCCTCATGAAAAGAACTACTCGACTCATGACTTGGAGTTGGCCGCCGTTGTGTTTGCCTTGAAGATTTGGCGACACTATCTCTATGGAGCAACATGTGAAGTCTACACCGACTATAAAAGTTTCAAGTACTTTTTCACTCAAAAAGAGTTGAACATGCATCAAAGGATTAAAACTGATTAGAATTTGACCTTTAGATTCAATATCATCCGGGCAAAGCCAGTACTATAACTGATGCTCTTAGTAGGAAGTCAACGGGAAGCTTGGCGTGTTTGATTACCGAACAAAAAAAATTGCTAAAAGACTTGGAAAGATCCAAGATTGAAATGATGTTCCATGAACAAGGCAGAATCTTAGTCGCCATTTCGGCACAACTAGCAATCATTAAAGAGATTAAGAAAAAGCAACTAGAGGTTGAATTCCTCAAGAAAGTGATTGATGAAATGGAATCATACCCAAGACCGGGATTTAGTGTTGAGAACCAAGTGTTGAAATTTCAAAGAAGGCTTTGTGTTCAAATATTTCTGAATTGAAGAAAAGAATCTTAGAAGACGCTCACAAGTCCAAGTTCACAATGCATCTGGACATTAATAAAATGTATCAAGACTTGAAGTAAAGTTATTGGTAGCCTAACATGCAAAAGGAAATTGCAGAATATATATCTAGATGCCTTCAATGTTAGCAAGTTAAAGCTGAATATCAGAAACCAGCAAGGATAATTCAACCTCTCCATATTCCGGAATGGAAATGGGAGCACATAACTATAGATTTCGTTGTTGGTCTACCTCAGACACCTAGAGGTATGAATTCTATTTGGGTTATTGTGGATATATTAACTAAATCTGCACATTTTCTACCTGTGAAAACTATCTATGAAGCTTATAGACTTTCTACCATTTATATTGATGAGATTGTTCGTTTGTATGGAGTTTCTGTATCCATTGTTTCAGTTAGGGATCCTAAGCTTGTGTCCAGATTTTGGAAAAGTCTTCAAAGAGCAATGGGAGCCGAGTTGAGGTTTCGTATTTCTTTTCATCCGCTAACCGATTAATAGTTTAAACGAACTATTCAAACCCTGGAAGATATGCATGTTTGCTCTAGACTTTTAGGGAAGTTAGGAAACCTATTTGCCATTGGCAGAATTTGCATACAACAACAGTTTCCATTATAGTATTGGCATGGCACCGTATGAAGCCTTGTATGGTAGATAATGTAGATCTCTGGTGTGTTGGAAAGAAATTGGGGACAGGGTTTTGCTTGGGCCCGAAATTGTGCAAACAACAAATGACAAGATTACGATCATTCAGAAAAGACTTATAACCACACAAAGCCAATATAATAGTTATGCGAACTAGAGAAGAAGGGCCTTAGAATATAATGTTGGCAATCATGTGTCCATTAGAGTGGTTCCAATGATGGGTCAATCAAGATTTGGCAAGAAGGGCAAGTTAACAGCTTGATATATTGGGCTATTTCAAATTTTGGAAAAACTTGGTCCAGTTGCATACCGAATTGCTTTATCGTCGGGAATGGAACAAATGCATAATGTGTTTCATGTGTCGATGTTAAGGAGCTATCTCCGAGATTCGTTCCACATTATTGATTATCACTAGATAGCTCTCGATGATAATATGGAATGTGAAAAGAAACCGATTCAAATCATCAACTAGCAAGTGAAACAATTGAGGAATGTAGAAATTCCTATGCTTAAGGTAGAATGGAAAGAACACTATGGCAAAGAAGCCACGTGGGAAAAAGAAGATGAAATGAGGCAAAGGTATCCTAAGTTATTTCCGATACAAGGTAATGCAAGTTTGGAGAACCAAAATTCTTAAGGGGGGAAGATTGTGACAACCCCATCACGTAGTATATTTATATTCATTTAATTTTGAAAGTTAATTGCATGTTTGATGTGTATTGGTATGCATATATGTTCATTGATGAACTATCTGTTGTGAATTCTGCTTTAAATCTAAAATTGAAGGCCTTAATGACTTTAGAAACCAAAATTGTCAAGTTTAATTAGGATGGCATGATTTTTAAAACCTATTGAGAAGTTTAATTAAAATTTGATTCAGATTAAATTAATTAGATAAAATCAATTAGAATTAAGTGCGATTAGTTAACCTTAAGATTGCTTTATTAGTCTAATCTAATTACCATGTATATATATGTGTGCTAAGTTGGAGACTTAATCATTTTTTGAGCTCAAGAAAATATGTTAGAGCATTCTAGAGAGAGAGTGAGATCAATTTAGAGAGAGAGAGAGTGAGAGAGAGAGAGAGGGAAAAACTTGAAGATTTGGCTACGAGATTGAAGAATTGAGAAGATGAACTCAAGTTTTTTCTAAAATTAGTGCAATTGAAGACTCTAGGTAAGTGTTTGATCCTCAATTCATGAATTTAAGTCATCGAACATGTGAATTCAAGAAGATTATGAGATTGAACACAATAATTGAACTAGAAGTTGTTGAATTTGGAGGTTTGGCATACATGTATGCATAATAATGTGAAGAACCATCATTTTGATCATGAATTTTGTTATCTATGTTTGAATTAAGAGTTGTATCATACATGCATCCATGAATGATGTTGTTTTGAAGTTCAATTTCATATTTTGAAAGTTGTAGAAGAGGAATTTGAACCAAGTTCTTACATGCATGAAGCATTAAGCTTCCATTTTGTGAAATCATAAAGTCTTGAGCTAAAGGTTTAGAATTGGCTTTATATTCATGTTTTTAGAAGTATTTTCATGGTTTGGAGTGTATCGTGCAAGACTTTACATTTGAAACTCAAAGTTTGAAGCTTAAAATTCTATTTTGAAAACCCAGAATTCGATCTCACTGCTCGAGCGAAGGAGTTATTGCTCGAATGCACATTTCATGCATCCAGTATTTTTGCAGAACATTGCACATCGCTCGAGCGACCAAATGTTCGTTCGAGCAACCTCTATTGCATTTGGCTTGAGCGACCATTGAGCCTAGATTTCAAACATCTAGTAGTTTTGCAAACCACTCGAGCGACTAAGTGTCTGCTCGAGCTACCTCAGTTTGTTTTGTGCATGGCTTGAGTGACCGTCGAACTTACATTCGACCATCCAGTACTTTTGCACACCATGTGATCCACTTGAGTGACCAATAGTGCATTCGACCGAAGTGTCCTATTCCAACATGTTTTGAAAAGTCATATTCTGTTCATATCACCATTCTTATTTCCTTTCGGGCATCCATAGGCATGAATTAAGCCTCATGAATGAAATAATAAATAAGAATTTGACATAACATAATTGAATAAGTTAAGAATGATTCAATTAAGCAACGTGCTTGAATACGTGTATATGTTTGTGAATTCTGTAGGTTGATCCATGGAGACATATCAACGAACTAATCATTGTGAGTAATATCTTAGGAAAGATATTTTCTAATTGTTCCAACGAAGTAAGCTTTTCTGAACTTGTGATTTGAATGTATGAATGAGCCTTCTATCTTTCCAACCATCATGATATCTGTAAGTGTGATTGACGAAGTATGAATGTATATGATGGACCCAAGTTGTTCTGTATATCTGATAAGACAGACCTAAGGTCGTTTTGATTATTTGATAAGTTTGAACATTTGTTATGTGCTGACCAAATAGTCATTATATAGTCGTAATTGATTAGAACCAAGGTCGTTCTGCAAAATATGATCTGTTTTGTCCTGAAATTCTGTTATATGATGGACCAGAGGCCATTCTGCCAAGTTTTGGACCCGAGGTCATTTTGCTATGACAAGAATTTGACCGTGAGAATATTTACATTTAAATATCAAAACTCATTCATATAACCACTTCACTCTGATGTTATTCAATGGGCTTTAGCTCACTCCGTTATATATGTATATAGGTGAGTAACGAGATGTCTAGCCTAAGGAAAGTTCGATGATTATCCAAATTTTGTGAAGTCAGCCTTGGAACGCCTCTCAAAAGATGCTTTTATCTTTTGTATGATTTTTTATTTTTTTTTATTGGTCATGTTTGACCATCTTTAACTTTTAAAAAGTTTAGCATGAATAATACTTTTATGTATAAGTCCTTATACTTCTGGTCTAAAATGAATGTATCGACATCATATGTTATCTGAATGTGAGTTATTAATGTATAAAATGTTTTGTTTTATGCCATGTATGCATGGTTAATTGGACAATTTTATTATTTTGCTTCCACTTCTAGCCCCATATATTTCTTGGCCAGTTATGAATTATATTTGAGGCTATAGGTAATCTCATGATTACCAGTCAGTTATGATCCAAACCTCTAGGGGCATGTTCGGGTCATGACACGTGTGGCGTCACCTTTTGTGTCTAACTTTCGAGCGGTGGTTTGATCTCTCAAGCGGTCTATGTGTATATCAGATCAAGGAAAAGCAATTTTTAGTCACTTTTTCATTCCTCTCTCTCTCTTTCTCTCTCTCTAAATCATTTCGAAACCTAATTTCTTCACTTTCACTCTCTAGTTCATGCCTAAACACCTCAAATACACCCAAATTTGTAGATCTCACCGCTCTTGTGCCTTGGAGAAAAAGGTAAAGCACGTTAAGCAAAGCATTTTAATCGGTGAAAACTTTCATTTTGACTCCATCGCAAGTTAGGGCTTGCTCTCTTCTTCTTCTAAACTTGAGGTAGGGATTTCTTTAGCCTTCTAGTATGATTCTTAACTTAGTTGTGTGCTCCTCAAGTATTGGGATTTGGGAGATAGATGTTTTGATTTAGGGTTTGATTTTTGAAATGCAAAAGAAGGATTTTCAAATGGATTTTTAAGAAATGTTGTGGGAGTGTGAATATTGTTGAGTTGTGTTGAAATATTGGAAATTCCTTCCTTAAATGTGCTTTTGAAAGTAAATGATGTTTTATTGGAAAATCATTGATTTTTGATTTATGAAAGAAAATGGAAAGATGTTGAGTTCTGAAAAGATAAAATGATTGTATCTATTGATGATGAGGGTCGAGTTTAATATGTATCATCACTCCCATTTTGAGATTTTGAATCTATATATTGTTGTTAGAAATTTATCAGTTGTACAAAGATGTCTGGTTTGGGCTATCGGTGGAGGATAGCTTTGGTTGTTGTAGAAATTGCATGTGGATTAGGTTAATTGAAATCAACCACTTATACATCTTGCATTGAGCATTGTTTCATACTTAAAAATTGAAAATGTATCATTTTGAGAAACTGGGGTGTATACCTTGGTGAATCTAGTTAGGAGGTTGTAGACACCCCTTAAGACTTAGGCGCTTCACTCTGAACACTCGATGATGAAATGCTACACTGTGTTTGAATCTTCAACAAAAGGATTCAGCTTTGAGCTTTAAAACCGAAACCTTGCACTCCATTTTGACCAAAACCTTTTTCTTTTTTTGTAGCCTAACCACTCAGAGAACAGCTAGCCAGCAGATAGCCGGCAGGCCATTTTCATTAGGCTGGCCATACATCCTCATAGCCGGCCGACAATGTTTAGTAAAGGCAGATATTTTGCAGCAGCCAACTGCTCTCATGCCATGCTTTCGACCAGATGTCTCTTTTACAGATATTTCCTATGTGAGAAGCTGTTTTTCTATAAATACAACATGGTTTGGGGTTAGAAAAAATCTCAAAGAGCCTATAGCTTGTCCAACACACTTCTCTCCTCTCTTGCAATATGCATACACCATACAAGCTTAAACTTGAAGCTTTTGCTAAGGTTCTTAAACATAATTTCAGATACATGAGAGTGTTGAAAGTGAGGTTTGTTAACTAAGAAACTCATCCTCTCTTTCAAGAGATGAATTTTGAACTCTTTCACCATCTTTCCCCTATCTTTTCTTTGTCTTTACATACTGATTTCAGTGCTACTTTAAGCTTAAAATGTGATTAAAACTTTGTTAAAAGTGCGTGAGCTAGCCACCCTTTCATTGGCTAGCTCACTAGTTGTGCACCCCTTCGTTTTCTTTCATTTTTGTTTTTTTGTTTTGTTTTTTTTTTTTTTTTTTTTTTTGCTTTCTTTTCACTTCATTTGGTTAAATTTCAGTACCTTTTAGCACTGTTTTTAGACTGTTTTTGTGTGATATGAATTGAATATTGGCTTATAAGAGAGTTCTAGTCCTCCCCGTTATATGTGCTCTTACTTCCTATGCTTTGAATATCATATTTATGTTGTTGTAAGTCCTCTCAAATTTGGGTTGTTTAGGATATAGCGGCCAATCCATTTGAGTTTATCGTTTTTACTTTGTTATAACTTTCCTTATGTCTCTTGGAACCTTGTGGTCAGTAGAGGATTAGAGCTTAAGCTTAGCCACCCCACCACAAGTTTGATTAACTAGTGTTAAATTTCTTGCTTTCATAGTTGTTGTCTACCTTGAAGCTAGGTAGTAGCTTTCTTGTTCAAAGTGTTGAAAAACTCTTTTATCGATCATTTTCGAAACACAGAAATGGATGTCTCATCCTTGTTCAATGAAAAAGAGGAGTTGTCAACAACTTTGGCAAGTTGTGTGTTTAAGCTTTGATAGATAGCTTGCTCCTTGATTTTTCCTCTTACTTGCTTTGTTACTCCTAGAGAGCTCTTTATTGAGAAGTGTTGAAAACTCTCTCATAGTTCCACTTTGAAGCATGGAAATAGATGTTTCATCCTCATTCTATGAGTAGGGAGACAAGTTGACAATAATTCTTGAATTGTAGTTATTTTCCATTTTAGTGCTCTATGATCATCACATACTATCTTGTGATGTTTGATGATCTGTGAAGCACGTCTACCTCTTCCTTGAATGCATTTTATGATAGGAAGGAGGTAAGGAGAATAGCTTTGTTTTGTGTTTAGCAAAGTCTTTTCCTTTTTCTTTTAAAGATCACCATGCAACAAACTTGCTATGGTTGATGATTTGGGAAGCAAACCTACTCCCTTCTTGAAAATCTTCATGACAGGGGGGAGCAGGGAGGATGAACAGCTTTTGGAAACATTTTGTTTTTCTCTGTTCCAGTTCTATTGTAGTAGGGTATTCCTCAGAAGCAGTGGCCGGCCAACCATTATTATGTACGGCCAACCACCTGATCAGGACGGCCGCCCAAGAATGTTGTACGACAGTGGTAATTTTCCAGCAAACAAGCAGATTTTGAGGTCAAAATAGAACTATTTTATGACTGCTAACAGGGCAACTTCTGGTTGCAACAGAGAGGTTTACGGAGGATGTTCTCGCCTGAGCACATGCAACTCGCCGCTCATTCAAGTCCATTAGATTAGTAGCTCTGATATTTATTTTCTAATAATTAGTTAATGAATCAGTTCATTCATTAGTGTTTGTAATAATTAGTTAATTAGGTCATTCAGACCCTCTTGTGTGAGGGAAAATTTATAATATGTGATGTATGCCTTCCGACCCCTATTTCTTTCTCCCTTTTATTTGTATGCTTACTGTGGTTTTATGTAGTATCATGTTTCCATTTCATATCATTGTCATGCTTTGCATCCATTTTTGCATGCATTAAGGTTCGGTTCATCATTTTTAAATATCATTGTCATTTCCTACTTGCTTGAATACGTGCGTTACCGCATGCTTTGAGTTAATCCATATGACATAATAAGCCAAACCTAATAGTTGCATTCTTGTATATGTTGCATTAGTCATATGCATTGTTAGGGTCGTGCATTTTTCTAATTCCTTTCTTTTTCTTTGGTTTACCTCAGAGTACTAGGTGAGCATTATTTGCTTTACCATATTCATATGTTTGATTGTTGCCATGATTAGCATCTTACCATGAGGCTACGTGCTTACTCGAAATGAACTGTTTAAATGCCTATGGATGAAGGTTATTTTACTTGCATTGGGGATGATTTTGATCAAATGTATGTATGATCTCATTTCTTTCCTTTTGAGTTGTGTGCACTCAAAACTCTTTTAAAATCATCACATAAAATCAAGTCATTTCCAAAGCAAGTGAAACAGTCTATACTTGTGTGCCTCACATAGTAAGATAGCATAATAACATTAGAACAAGAGCATATAATGTTGATAAAATTCATATCATGATTAGTAGAGCCCAATCTTTGATCAGGTGGGAGGGGTGCTCAATTCATGACCTTCCCCTCTCATACCTAAGTTCCCGAACTGAGATAACTTTGGTTACGACGGACAAGTGGCCTATGGCACGAGTCACGAGTTTCCTAATTTTTTAAAAAATATTTAGGTGGCGACTCTGAACTCTAGCAAAACAGTCCATTTTTGGTATCTCTGATGATCAATGGATTTTCTAGGATTTTTCAGATTTGCACTCTCATTTGTTTTTTTTTTTTCACATTGTACTTGTGAAACCAAATTCAGACCCACGGGAGTTTGAACTGTAGGGTTATCATACCCAAAGAGACTAAACCCCTCCAAGGAGCACGAAAAACCAGCTACAAAGGTGTGGTTGTGGTTTATTATGTCGGCCTGTGTGTCCTTGGTGAAAGTTCAAAAACCCGTGCGATTAGGTGCCGATCCTTACGGTTAATACTGGTAAAATGGCTTTGGTAGTGCTTGTATAGCCTACTAGCAGACACGTACCTAGAGATTCCCAGTTTTTTGTATCCATTGCCTTGTTTTCTAATTTAAAAAAGTATTGTTCTTATGAATTGATATACATATAACTGAGACATTACATTGTTTTCAAAAAGAAAGTATAATGTTTGGCAAACGGCATGCATGTACATTCACCATATGACTTTATTAAGCTTCATATGTTGTGTTCAAGTATCTCTACTGGGTTTTAGCTTGTCCTACATGGAAAACAACTTTCAGGTGCTGATAAATGCCTCCACCAAGAATGTAGCTTGGGAGAACTTGGAGTCGAGAGCTTCTTTTTGTTTCTTTTGTGTAATTATTTTTGTACAAGCCTTAGGCTTTCTAAGTATTGAGTTTAACTGACTTTGTTGTATCAAAGCATTGACTTGGAAAGATGTAGCCATTAGGGCATACACTTATCTGTACTTTCTTTTATTACAATTCATTTACATATGTTATATGCTATAGATTCAAGATCTAGGATTTATGAATGTATATATGCATATGTCATCTTCTGTACGGTAACAGAATATTGATGAAAGGTTAATTATTTATAATTCTTTTGTTTTCCTTTGAATATCATGAGGTGGGTTGTTGTTATTATTTTGGGTTGTTACAACTTGGTATCAGAGCTACTGGGTTTGAATATTTTGGGATCGTAGAACGTAATTTTTACCACAATGGCTTTATCTCGCTGGATAATATTAGAAATAGACCTGGTATGCTATGTGATAACATGTTTATGTGACTAGATGAGTATGGAATTTGATTTCTAAGATATTGATTAGGTCTACGAGTTTTTAGAAGTCCTGTTAGAAGAGCACTTGATCACTACTAATTCTAACCGCAACTTTGTCGCAGAACGATTATTATCTAGAAAGGAAATTCACTTGTGACTATATGACTCAGTGCTTATGTAGAATGAATTACTTGTTGTTCACCATATTAGGACATGAGTGAATTAGCTTCGGCACATTTATAAATGTGCTAATTTATTGTGTTATCTTTATTAGAATGTCAGGACATGGACGTAGTGGTGGTAGGCGTGGCAAGCCTAGGTGACAGGAGGTGCCAATACCAAATGAAATTCTGATACAAGAGGACAGAGTTGGTTAGCCCAACATGGCCGAGCCAGCAGGCTAGCAAGCCATGGGTACCTTAGCCCGCGAAATAGCAGGAGTGTTGCAGGAATCCATGGACATTCAAGGCTGAAAATCAAGTCCAGGCCCATGTTGCAGAAACAGGGCCATCTTTTCCAAAGCGAGAATTCTTCTGGTTGAATCCAGATGAGGTTGTCAGAGATTTGAAAAAGCCATTGAAGGCCAACGAGTGGCTTGAGCAGATGATGAAGACGTTTGAGATGATTAGCATCGAGGACAATGGGTTGAGGGTAACCTTGGCATCTTTTCAACATAAATGAGATGTAGGTAAATGGTGGAAATATGCGAGAGGGTGTATTGGGGTGACTTGGGAGGCTTTTGTCATTGCCTTCCAAGACAAGTTTTTGTCACCCACTATGAGGGAGAAGTTAAGGGAGAAGTTGCATGTGAATTAGGTTAATTGAAACCAACAACGCATACATCTTGCATTGAGCATTGTTTCATACTTAAAACATTGAAAATATATCATTTTGAGAAAAAAGGTTATATACCTTAGTAAATTTGGTAAGGAGGTGTGGTCATGGTTTATTATGTTGGCATGTATGTCTTTGGTGAAAGTCCAGAAACGCGTGCGGTTAGGTGTCGTTCCTTCCGGTTGGTATGGGTAAAATGGTTTTGGTAGTGCTTGTATAGCTTACTAGGGGACACGTACCTAGAGATTCTTAGTGTTTTGTATCCACTGCTTAGTTTTCTGATTTAAAAGGTATTGTTTTTATGAATTCATCTACAGATAACTAAGACATTGCACTGTTTTGAAAGAGAAAGTATAATGTTTGGCAAATGGCATGCATATACATTCACCATTTATGACTTTGTTAAGCTTCATATGTTGTGTTTAAGTATCCCTACTGGACTTTAGCTCACCCTACGTGGAAAATAACTTTCAAGTGCTGATGATATGCCTCCACCAAAAGCGTAGCTTGAGAGGACTTAGAGCTGAGAGCTTCCTTTTGTTTCTTTTTTGTAATTATTTTTGTACAAATCTTGGACTTTCTATGTATCGAGTTTAACTCAATTTTGTTGTACCCAAGTATTGACTTGAAAAGATGTAGCCATTAGGACATAAACTTATATGTACTTTCTTTTGTTCCAATTCATTTACATATGCCATATACTATAGATTCAATATTTAGGATTTATGAATTTTTATATACATATCTCATCTTTTGTATGGTAACATAATATTGATGAAAGGTGAATTATATATAATTTTCTATTTTCCTTTACATGTTATGAGGTGGGTTGTTGTTATTATTTTGGCGGAGATCTAGAAATCACGACTACTAGAGATCCAAAAGCTGGTTGAGAGGTTGAGTGATTAAGACCCAAGATCATCAGATTTTGCCATCCAATCTGGTCTAACCATATGCTTCTGCTTCTGCAAAAGGCAACGACACTGTCGTTAGCGGAGGAACAGGAGCACCAGATCACGGCAGAGGAGTAGGAGCACCACATTACGGCAGAGATCTGGTTGGAGTGACCAATTCTACAGCATCTGAGTTAGAATCATTGAAGTTCTAGATTTACTAGAGCTCAAAGTACTCGGAGAACTAATCAAAACAAATTTCTCAATTTTTCCTCTCCGATGTTGTGCTTCATTATTCTCGATCATGGTCTAGAGTTTTTGTATTTGTATATATATACACCAACACACATAAATATATATGTATTATATGTATGTATGTTTGTGAAAGAACAATAATGTTTTCAGAAAGGAACTAGTTGTTGATTTGTGTTATTTCAATTTTGGAGATCTGAAACTGTCTGTGTTGGATAACCTAGGTAACTGGTAGAAGTCGAGGGAGACCGAGATATGTTTTTTGGTAACTTCATTTCGTATAGATAATGTATTATCTGTGTGTGGGTATGTGGGTTTGAGAATGAATAGATGTGCATTTCTCATATTTTTGTTTTGTACAAACACAGATTGAAAGCTTCAAGCAGATGATGCACTATTATTCTTCGATTGAGAATATGAGACTTTAATGGCATTGTTGCACTATTTGATATTTATGTGATTTTGTTCTCTTTACACTTATTAACCTATTTAACGAACCACTCGCAATGATCATCATATTTGATCTTCTTTTCTTTTCTTTTCCTGCCTTTTTTTTTTTGCCTTTTTTTCCATGTTTATAATAATGATGACGCTGGAACAAGCGGTAACAGTGGGGTAGAAGAGAGACTGAGAAAGAAAAAAAAAATAGGAGAGAGAAACAATGTTTTTCTTTGTTGTTGTTGTTGTTCAACAAATTATCCATCCAAATGTTATTGTTGTTTTCTTTTTTTCTTTTTTTTTACTCCATTTTTGTTGTTATTATCCAACAAATCATCCATCATCTCTATTTGTTAAAGATAATTATTTTGTTGTTGTTGTTGATGTTGTTATTGTTGTTGTTTATTATTGAACAGATAGAACAAACAAGTTTAAATAAAAAAAGAAAAGCAAAAAAGAAAAGGCATATGTAATTTTTGACAGATAGAGTAGGTTTAACAGATATAAAATTTTCAACAAATAATTTTTTTGAATAGATAAAAAATTAAATAGATAGATTTAAACAAATAAGTGAAAAAATTGAATAGATTATAAAAATTGACTACGGTTAGGTTACACCAGCGATCCCTTCAGTCAAAAAATTGAATAGATAAAAATAAATTTCAACAGATAAGAAAAATTACCACAAGAATTTCAATAGATAGAAAAGATTAGCATAAGAATTTTAACATATAGCAAAAATTAGAGAGAGAAACTCATAGAATTTGAACAGATAGAGACAAAGCAATAGAATTTGAACAAATACGAAAAAAAATGAACAAATAGAAAAAAAAAAATTAAAGTCATCAAAAGTAAATAGATAAATTAAGGGGTAAAATTGGAAATAAAATGTCATTTAAAGCAAACAAAATGATTTCTCACCAAACAATTTCACAACGGGTGGATCTCTCACTAAAAAAAATATCTACTGGACCTAATACCTTACACCCTCCTTAACTTGGACTTTATATCAACTTGCTCAAATAAATATTAGATGCAATCATAATATCAGTATGAATAAGTTTGGGGACCCAGACTTATGGTTCCCGAAATTACCCTGGAGGGTGATTGTGTAGTTGAGATTGAATTTGTATAGTGTGAAATCCATGTGCAGAATACATCTAAATCATTAGATGATAATTCTGAATAATTTCTAAGTAATTAAATTTAAATTTATAATATTACTGTATCAGTATTACTAGCCAAACATAGTGGGAGTTGAGGTGGAAAAACCTCGTTTGTCACTTAATCCATCAAGTAATTCCCATATTCTTTAAATTTAGGGGTTGTTTAGGAATATTGTTTATTCATTAGTTGATAATATTATCACTTTTTAATATCTACTAGGTAATCGGAATGGATTTGCATTATATAATAAGAATATATGTATCATTTGAAACCTAACATTGCTCAACATTAGGCTAATCTAGCCATTCCAAACTCAATCATAAAATAACTTGTAAATTACAAACCAGCCCACATAACCCAATTGATATAGGTTTTTTTTTTTAATCGCTGTTGAATTATTTAAATATTTTTAATAATTATTTGAATTTGTAATATTAATAAAATTCAATTGTAAATAAGGTTCCGTTTGTTTTATTATAAAATATTTTTGAGGAAAATATTTTAGTCATTTTTTTGTTATTTGGTTGAACACAAAGTAAAATATTTTTTTAACAAAAATAATTTTCATCAAAAGCCCAAAAATGACTTCCATTCTAAAATTCTGGAAGCCATTTTTGGCTTACCTGAGACTCCTCTCAACAGTTGGGAAAACCTTGGTTCGCAACCTTCATTGGTTTTGTGGCAGACTAGGTGAATGGTTCTTTAAACTGTGAATTTAATGCCCACAACAATGTAAAGAAAGGGCAATTTGAGTATTAGGAAAATATTTTACAAATAAGAGTCAAACACTGAATGTGTAGCAACCCTCACCTTACCCTTGTCATACTTGCATGCATTCATGCATGAACTTGTCTTGTTATATTGTTTTGCTAGTTTTGCCTTGCCTTGTTTTGTTTGTGTATTGCTTGCGTGATTTTGTTCCTTGCTCGGTGTGTAGCCGAGGTCACCTTGAGCTTAGTTCACCTCTGAACCTTTGTACTTAAAACTGTTTTGGAACCACTTGGTCGACCCCCCATCTTCACCTCGGGCTTGTTTGCCGAGATGTTTTATATTTAGTGATCCTTGTCCTTGGGCAGGTATGGCCTAGACCGAGGTGTGGCACACCCCGGCCAAGGTGTGGCACAGCTTAGTCAAGTGTCGTCCTCCCATGCCGATGTCTTTGTTACCCTGTTGCCGAAGCTTTGGCTTCAGCCGATGTCATTACTTGCCGATGTGTCTTGCCTTAGCTTGTTGCATATGCTTTGTCTTGGACTTGTCTTATCAATCAATCACCTTTTGAGTTGAACCAACCCGATAGCGCCACGTGTCCGAGCTGATTGTTAAGACAGCCGGCAGACCTTGAAACAAATCATTTTGTCCCAAATCTTTGCCTTTAGAGAGAGAAGCTCTAGAGGAAGGAGGAGAAGTTCTTGAGTGAGAATAGATCTCCCAAGCTTGATCTTCGAGGTTTGAACCGTTAGATTCGAGTTTTGAGGTTAGAATCTTGATCTACTTTAGTTGTTGTTATTGATCATCTAGCTGCATTGCATGATCGAATCTGTTTTGCATGTCATGCATCGATTGGAAGTCGGTTTTGGAAGAGAAAAATGGTATTCTTGTGTTCTTGAAGAAAAGTCTCGTTTTGATCCGAAAGTTTGGAACCAAAACCATGTTTTGTGTTTGTTCTTGCATGACCTTCTTGTATGGGTACCCAGGTCCATGTTTTGAACTCATGGCATGAAATCTCTGGTTTTTGTAACAAGTTATGATCTTTGCATTCATCTTCCTCATGATCTTGTTCTTCATGTTCTTCAAAGGGAAACCCAGGTTTCCCGACTTTGCTTTGGAATGAGGCCATCGGGACCACACCTCGGCAAGGAGGTGTAGGACCTCGGCGAAGACCTGGTTGGTACCCAGTGTGTTTCCATGAGACGGGAGCAGTGTTTAAACTCCCAGCATGTTTTGCTTTGTTGTTGACTTGGATCTGGTGAGAATGACGGGATCATTTGCATGCATATAAAGCTTGTTTTGAGAATGTGATCGCCATGTGATTGTAGGTCCTTGATCTTTGCTTTGAGCCTACACCCGAGGAGATCTATGTGAGTGGTGCTTTTAATAAAGCTATGTTATACTGTTTTGATAAATCTCCCTTGTGTTGGAGGACTCTAAACTTTCGCGGTACCAAGTGCACAAGTCCCTTGTGTTGGAGGACTCTAAACTTTCGCGGTACCAAGTGCACAAGTCCCTTGTGTTGGAGGACTCTAAACTTTCGCGGTACCAAGTGCACAAGTCCCTTGTGTTGGAGGACTCTAAACTTTCGCGGTACCAAGTGCACAAGTCCCTTGTGTTGGAGGACTCTAAACTTTCGCGGTACCAAGTGCACAAGTCCCTTGTGTTGGAGGACTCTAAACTTTCGCAGCACTAAGTATAAAAGGATACGGTCCTTTCTTGGGAGCACTAAAATGTTAATCGGGCTACAGGCCTAAGTAACAAGTGCCATAGTGTTAAATCGGGCTACGGGCCTAAGTAACACCAGACCATCGTGTTAAAAGGAGCTACGGGCTTAAGTAACACAAGTCCCTTGTGCTGGAGGACTATAAACTTTCGCAGTACCTTTGACTAATCGATTACGGATCGTGCAGTCCTTGTTTTGCCACTGACGGTTTACCGCGTGGACTTCTTTGTTCGGAAAGTTTTGATGTGTTTTGCCGATGTTAGTAAGCATCCCTTGAGACTTGTAAGACTTAATAGATGAATACGGTTCATCGAAAGCTTGATTTGTGTTTTGCCGATGTCAGTAAGCATTCCTTAAGACTTGTTCATCCCTTGTTTTGATAAAGTTTTGATGTGTTTTTGCTTTGAAAAGATCTCGGCTAAGATTCGTATAGTTTTGGCATGTTTTGTTTGGAAGGATCTCGGCTATATTCATGCAAAACCTTTATTACTAGTACCATTCACTGAGTATCCAAGCTCACCCTCTCTATATATATGTAAGTGATGAGCAAGACGTCGACGACGCCTAGATGTGTTTTGAAAGCTTGTTTTGGATCTATGTTTATGCTGGCTTTGTTTTGTATTCACGTCAGCGATGTGATTTCTTTCATGTCGGCGAATCTTGAAAATCATGCTTCTTGGCTTGTATTCACTGTATTTTGTATATATCGGCTCGAGAGAAGCCTTTTGATCAAGATGTAATACGTATTTTGCTTTGTTGTATTCAAGTTGTAAAGATGTATGCCATTTCATCGAACTTATGCACTGCTCTTATGGACCACTTGTATTTTGATTTATTGCTTCCGCATTTGTGAGCCCCCCATATCTATACTC
Organism: Camellia sinensis; assembly: GCF_004153795.1. NCBI lineage: Eukaryota > Viridiplantae > Streptophyta > Magnoliopsida > Ericales > Theaceae > Camellia > Camellia sinensis. The sequence continues at coordinate 1,030,078 of NW_021026509.1, forward strand.
TGATTGTGTTAAACTTTTGGAAGTTGGCCTTCGGTAATCTAGGATTACTGGCCATCACGGCACCAAACTACTAGGGGCGGTTTGGGGTCGTGACAGAATGGTATCAAAGCACAAGTTCCTCAGTATACGTTATTCACACACTTTGAGTCCTAAGGAGCATAGGATTTCCCTTAGAAAGATCTTAGGATTGCATCATGGTGCTTGCTAATTGAACGAGGTGTGCATTGTCTTGACATGCCTATTTGTTACTTGCCTACGTGGTTATTTGCTTATTTGTTTTAAAGTCACACTTTGCATGCTCATAGCATTATGAGAAGAGGTAGACCTCCAATTGGCCGAGATCAGCCCGAAGACAGAATGGACAGACTGGAGAGATTAGTTGAAGGTTTGGCCCGCGAGTTGAGGCAAACCAGGCAACAGTTCGCTAATGCTGCGTCAACTCAGGCCGAGCAGACCAACGGCCGAAATGTAATTCCACCCCCACCTCCTCCAGTGCCGCAAGTTCCTCCGCAGTCAGCCTTATATGGGGATGGAACGATAGCTTTGATCAGGGAGTTCAAGAAAATGAAACCACTGAGATTCTCTGGGGGCATAGAGCCGACGAAGGCTGAGGCGTGAGTTTTGGAAATGGAAAAGTTGTTCGAGATCTTTCCTAGCACCGACACTCAGAAGGTGACGTTAGCAGCGTTCACGTTAGATGATGACGCTCGCAGATGGTGGGTGATGGTTCGAGAAAGTAATCCAGATTCAACCTGGACCCGATTCTTGGAGTTGTTCTACAACAAACACTTCCCCCTAAGTGTTCGAAACCGCAAGGCTACCGAATTTCAGACCTTGGCACAAGGCAACCGAACAGTGGCGGAATACGACCGCACTTTTACTGAATTGGTGAGGTTTGCACCTCACATAGCCAACGATGAATACATGAAGGCTAGAAAGTTCGAGACTGGGCTTCGCGGACCGATTCAGGACAGGGTTAGCTTGCTCAATATGCCGACTTACGCCGAGGTGTTGGACAAAGCCATTCTGGCCGAAGCTAACTTAAACCGATACCAGAGCTCAGGAGAGAACCAGCGGAAGAGACAGAACTATGACAATCACCGAGCACAGCTGGGTACCAAGAAGAGGACGAACATGGGCAGTTCTAGTAACCTACGACAGGAAGGTAATGCTAAACCGACGTGTTCGGATTGTGGGAAGCAACATTTTGGGGTCTGTCTCCGGACATCTGGAGCCGGTTATGAATGTGGCGAAATAGGTCATTATGTGAGAGACTGCCCTAAGACAAAGGCTGATAACAACAAGAAGGGCGAGAATACCTCGGGTTCCGTCCAGAGGGGTAATGTTGGAAGGGGACAAATGAGACAGGGCAGAGCATTTGCGCTAGTACCAGGAGACACTCAGAATGCTGAAACAGTGGTGTCAGGTATGCTCCTAATCTGCTCCCAAGATGCTTATGTGTTGATTGATTCGGGTTCTA